>CM035847.1:199277987-199502289 GCA_020510985.1 Pholidichthys leucotaenia | reverse complement strand
GTAGCCCCCCCCATCCTGACCCTGACCAAGACCCAGGTGAGGACGGAGCTGAGGAAGATCAAGGCGAGGAAGGCGTCGGGACCGGACGGCATCAGCGCAAAGCTCCTCAAGTCCTGTGCAGACCAGCTGTGTGGGATTGTGACGTATATCTTCAACATGAGCCTGAAACTGGGGAGGGTACCACAGCTGTGGAAAACATCTTGTGTGGTACCTGTACCAAAAACTTCCCACCCCAAAGACCTGAACAGCTTCAGACCGGTGGCCTTGACGTCCCACTTGATGAAGACCCTGGAGAGACTGCTCCTTGCTCATCTCCGCCCCCTGGTGGAACCAGCGATGGATCCACTCCAGTTCGCCTACCAGCATGGCATTGGGGTGGAGGATGCGGTGATCTTCCTCCTTCACACCGTTCTCTGTCCCACCTGGAGAAGCCCGGGAATATGGTGAGGATCATGTTCTTGACTTCTCCAGTGCTTTCAACACCATCCAACCGATGATCCTGAAGGACAAGCTGCTGCGCGCAGGGGTGGACCAGCACCTGTCATCATGGATCCTGGACTACCTCACGAACCGGCCTCAGTTTGTGAGAACCCGGGACTGTGTTTCCGACACGATCATCAGTAGCACGGGGGCCCCCCAGGGAACGGTGCTGGCTCCCTTCTTGTTCACTCTTTATACTGCGGACTTCTCACACAACACAACACATTGCCATCTACAGAAGTTCTCTGATGACTCTGCGATCGTTGTCTCATCTCCAGCGGAGATGAAGCTGAGTACAGAGGGCTTATCCAGGACTTTGTGGACTGGTGCCATCGGAACTGCCTCCAGATCAACGCGAGGAAAACTAAGGAGCTGGTGGTGGACTGCCGCAGGCATGGGCAGCCCCTACAGCACCAGTAAATATACAGGGAACAGACATCGAGATGGTGACATCCTACAAGTACCTGGGTATTCATCTGAACAATAAACTAGACTGGTCACACAATACTGACGCACTCTACAAGAATGGACAGCGCAGGCTGTTCCTGCTGAGGAGACTCAGGTCTTTTGGTGTACAAGGGGCGCTGCTGAAGTCATTCTATGACACGGTGGTGGCATCAGCCATCACTTTTGGAGTGGTCTGCTGGGGCAGTGGCATTACTGCAGCCGATAGGAAGAGACTGAACAAACTGATTAAGAAAGCTAGCTCTGTCCTGGGGCAGCGCCTTGATCCGATGGAGGAGATAGGAGAGAGAAGGACGGTGGCTAAACTGTCATCTCTGCTGGAGTCCGAGTTCCACCCTATGCAGGACATACTGGATGCACTGAGGAGCTCATTTAGCAGCAGACTACATCATCCCAGGTGCACAACCGAGAGGTTTCGTAGGTCCTTCCTACCAACGGCTGTCAGACTGTACAACCTAAGCAGGGCTGCTCGCAGAGATAGCAAAAAGACGTAACAAACTAATAGTTGTTTTTTTTTTTTTTTTTTTTTTTTGAATGCAAAAGATGCAATAGACTTACACAATGGTCCTCTCCGGCATACAACTAGGAACATACCGGTCGCTATGGAGGGTGAGAATATGTATGGGCACATAATCATACCATGTAGGATAACTAAATAGACGGTTATGCTGTTTCATCCCACCTAGCAACAATGCTCTGCACTGTGTGTGTTTATATTTTACATATTTATTCCATCTAGCTACAATGCTCTGCACTGGGTGTGTTTTATATTTATATATCTATATATTTATTCCATCTAGCTACAATGTTCCGCACTGTGTTTTTATATATCTACATATTATTCCATCTAGCTACATTGCTCCGCACTGTGTGTGTTTATATACTTGCATATTTATTCCACCTAGCTGCAATGCTCCATACTGTGGGTGTTTATATATTTACATATTTATTCCATCCAGCTACAATGCTCTGCACTGTGTGTCTGTGTGTGTGTGTGTATATATATATATTTTATAGTAATATGTACATATGTATATTAGCTGCTCTTGCTTGCTTGTTTTTTCTTGCCTTCTGATTGTTGCTCTGAGTGTTGCTATCCCTGTGCTGTTGCAATCCTGGAATTTCCCCGTTGTGGGACTAATAAAGGCTTATCTTATCTTATCACATCAGGTGCACATGATTAGAACATCGTTACTCAGCATTTTGAAGGAAGATTGTCCTATTTAAACCTCAGACATTTGTTGAAGTGAGAATAAGCATCATGGTGAGATCGAAAGAGCTCTCTGAGGCCTTCAGAAAGAAGATTGTAGCAGAATCAGAATCAGAATCAGAATCAGATTTATTGCCATTGTTCATGTAGTACACAAACTAGGAATTTGTCTAGGTGCAATGCTGCAACATTAAACATGATAAGATAAAAGAATAAAAACTATACATGCAATAAGTGTAGAATAAGAATGAGTAATACTAGTCAAAGCAGTTTTTAAATATATTAGCGAGCAGCAGATATTGTGGAGTACCACATAGTGCAGTCGGTAATGCAACAGAAACAGTGATGATTGACATGAGTCTGGTTGAGCTGCTGTACATAGTGCACGAGAGTCAATAAGTCATTTAGTGTTCAGCAGTCTGATGGCAGAGGGGAAGAAGCTGTTCATGTGCCGGGAGGTTTTAGTCTGAATGGACCGAAGTCTTCTACCTGAGGGGAGGGGGGCAAACAGTACGTGACCAGGGTGTGAAGGATCGGCTATGATCCGGCCTGCATGCCTCCGGGTCCTGGAGATGTACAGGTCCTGGAGAGATGGGAGCTTGCAGCCGATCACCTTCTCAGCAGTGCGCATGATGCGCTGCAGCCTTAGTCTGTCCCTGGCAGTGGCTCCTGCGTACCACACGGTTATGGAGGTGGTGAGGATGGACTCGATGATGGCTGTGTAGAACTGCACTAACATCTTGGTGGGTAGCTTGAGCTTCCTCAGCTGCCGCAGGAAGAATATCCTCTGCTGGGCCTTTTTGATGAGGGAACTGATGGCCGGCTCCCATTTGAGGTCTTAGCTGCTCTGAGCAGCTTATGAGTCTGGTAAGGGATTTAAAAAGATGTCAAAAGAATTTGAAATTTGAAAAAGGTGAAGAGGACCCAATTTCTAGGCAAATTTGGTAAATCATGATTTATTAACAGACAGAAAATAAAGCAGCGCATGGGCTGAAATAAAAAACACAACCAAGGCTCGGCAGGTAAAACCACAGGCTTGGATAACACAAAACAGGCAAGGTAGAAATGTGGTGGATGTACACAAACTGTTGTGTTTGCCCCTTTCAGGGGCATAAATGAGGTGCCAGATGCCAACAGAGTTTGCTTGTTTATTAAAGAAGACACAAAATAAAGAGTGATGTGGGGAAAAACACAAACACCAAACTTGGGCACAAATAAAGAGTACTAACTCAAATACAAGAAGGTAGTGAGGGCAGAACCTGATGCTATGGAATAAACACTTACGGATACAAAGTAGCGAGGAAGGAAACTGGAGCCGGGCATAGGGACGCTATGTCGGTGTAGGTTGCAGCGAGGAGTGAGCCTCAGCTGCTCCCTTAAATACTGAAGGCAAAAGGAAATGAAACAAACAGGAGACGAGGAAACGTAATTGCAAACCAAGATCAGCTGTAATGTGCCGGTTCGACTTTGACAGCCGGAAGTCTGGCCGCGGCGCTGTCACAGTAAAAGCCCTGAATAATAACTGAGCAGAAATAAGGGAGAAAAAGGAAGAATGCTGAGTGGCCCGGGCGCAGATAAACTCAGCGCTTGGATCACCACAGTACCCCCCCGTCCAAAGTAACATCTAAATAGCCCCCCACCCCCACCCCCCCCCCCAACCAGAAGGCTAACAAGACCAACCTTGGGTGGGCGGAGGGGGAAACAGGCTAGGAGGGAGAGAAACCCGAAAAAAAAAACAAAAAAAAAACAGGCACAACAATGTCTAACAGCAACATACAGAGAAAAAAAAAACCCCACAAAGAACAAAATGAAAAACACAAAAGCTCAAGCACAAAATAGCACGGCTAATACATGCATACAACACGAATGACGTAACAGAATATCCAAAACCAGATAAAGAAGTGAAAACAAAAATATATGTACACTTCAACTTAGAAAATGCTCAAGTACAGCAGAATAGGCGAACACAAAAATATATAAGTACACTGCTACTCGATCTCAGGGCAAGGGAAAAAAAAAACTCTTTAACACAAGTATGGAGATACCGGCAGGGAGAGAGAGAGAGAGAGAGAGAGAGAGAGAGAGAGAGAGAGAGAGAGATTTTGATTTTTAAAAGATCTTTAATAAACACATTTGTCCATCAGTCAATACAATTTCTATGTCATGCTATATTACACAGAAAATTAATCCCCCAAAAAACGCCCCCAAAAAAGCTGTCCATCATGAACTGAACAGAGGACATTCTCCAGGGACCAGAGGGTCCTGAAACCTTCCACATCCCCATTCCCCATAAAAAACTGAAAGTCCAGCCTGATTCTGGCTTTAAGTAGCCTCACAAATAAAATTTTGACATCAACATCATTCTCAACATTTTCAAGTTTTCTTCTCCGGCTTACATAGATAGCCAACTTTGCCTGCCCTAAAACAAAGTTCAGTAGTTGACACTTCTGCTTAAAACGACGATTGTACATAAAACCACAAATGAAAACCTGCTTAGAGAAAACTTCCTTAAAAATATGAAAAAGTTTTGTGAGAAGTTCAAAGAGGCCACTCAGGCGCTGACATTCAATAAAACAATGAAAAACAGTCTCCCTAGAGGAACAAAAAACACACTGATCACTGACACTGCTGTTAATCACAGAAACAAAAGCATTGACAGCTATAATACCATGCAGGACCCTCCACTGTAAGTCTCCATGCCTCTTAGGGAGAGGGGCTTTGTAAAGAGCCCTCCAGGCAGGCCGATGCCCTTTTCCTAGTTTAAAATAGGCTCTCCAAGGAGTGTCCACACAGGTGTTCAATCGGTCCTTGTTGAGTGCCATCACCACCAGTCTGTAGACTGCCTTACCACTGGCTCCTCCAAAGTCCACACCAGTGGGAGCACAGAATGCCAGTAAGGAGCAAGGAGCGACGTCAAAGTCCATATAGAGCGTGAGAGAGGGAAAGGGGTCAGTGCTTTCTGGCTGCAGCGTGCCATTGCTAAAGTCCAAGAGTAGGGAGTGCTCAAGTCCATGAAGCTCCTGTTTCCAGTGTGCAAGAAGACCATCGATGAAACGATTCGACCTGACACCAAGATGAGCTGCTAAAGCTGAGGCGTTGTTGAGGCCAGGACCAGCCAGTTCCACCACTTGCTTCAGAGTGAGAATGTTCCTGGAACACAGCCTATCAAGGAAGGTACTTCCAACTCCCGGCAGGACACCAAGGCGACCACCAAAAACCAGCGGCTCCCTCAACAACCAGTAGAGGGAATCGCATGGCCCTCTTTGTTTTTTAAAAAGAGTCCACACTGAAAAGAGACTGCGGTAAAAACTGGGTAAAGACAGTGCATTAGAGTTCTTAAAATCCATTAAAAACACAGGGAGGTCTAGCCCAAGCCCAAGGACTCTCTGTAAAATAACACAGGCCAAAGGCCTCCATACCAGGTCCTGGGGGCCCGTCAGCAGTCTCTGTATGAAAGTCAGTCTAAAAGCAGCACCTCTACTAGCTAAATGAATCACTCCTTGCCCCCCCTCCTCTTTGGGAAGAAATAACAGGGCTTGAGGAACCCAGTGGAGTCCACCCCCCCAAAAAAAGTCCACCAAAACAGACTGAATTTTGGACAACAAACCAGCAGGGGGGTCCATGCACATGAGGCGGTGCCACAGGGATGAGGAAACAAGATTATTTAAAATGAGCACTCTTCCTCTAAAAGATATTCTTGGCATTAGCCACTTCCACTTGTTTAGTCTCCCGTTAATCTTCTCTATGACCCCATCCCAATTTTTTTGCTCAAACTGCTGATTTCCAATAAAGACACCAAGATACTTAAAACCTCCTTTTTTCCAAATCAACCCACCCGGCAGCGTAAGCTGATTTTCTAGTTTCTCCCCCACCATCAGAGCCTCGCTTTTTCCCCAGTTTATCTTTGCAGAGGAAAGTTGGCCAAAAAGATTGACACTCCTAACCAGAACGTCAATGTCACTCTGCTTGTTTAGCAGAATGACTACATCATCTGCATAGGCCGACAGCTTGAACGTGGTGTCACAGCCAGGAAAAGTAACTCCTGATAGATCCCTTCTCAGGCAGTGAAGCAAAGGCTCTATGGCGAGGGAGTACAGCATCCCTGAGAGAGGGCAGCCCTGCCGAACCCCCCTCTGGACTTTTAAAGGGGCAGACAGGCCCCCATTTATCTTCAGCACACTCTCAATGTCACTGTACAAGACCCGTATCCTGGCTATGAAGCCTGGGCTGAACCCAAAAGCTGTTAAAACTGTCCATAAATATTGGTGTTCAACCTGATCAAACGCCTTTTCCTGGTCAATTGAAATCAAACCAGTTTCTACCGCCAATGAACCAGAGACCTCCAAAATATCCCGAATTAAAGTGACGTTGTCACTAATCAGCCTGCCAGGCACACAGTAAGTCTGGTCTACATGAATGAGCTCGCTCATCACCTTTCTCAGTCTTCGGGCCAGAGCTTTTGAGAGAATCTTGTAGTCTGTGCAGAGCAGAGAGACTGGCCTCCAGTTCTTTAGGCTCTGGAGGTCCCCCTTTTTCGGCAACAGTGTGATGATGGCCCTCCTGCAGGTCGTGGGTAGGGTCCCCCTTTCCAAGCTATCTTGGAGAACCTCCAGCAGGTCTGGACCAAGCAGGGGCCAGAATTCCTTAAAAAAGTCCACAGAGAGACCATCTATGCCTGGTGATTTTCCATTCTGGAGGCTCATTAGCGCCGTATGCAGCTCAGACAGAGACAGTGGAGCATCCAAGCCGGCAACAAGGTCCTCTGAGAGCACTGGAAGACCATCAAGGAAAACCTGGCCCAGTGACGTGTCCTCCCTCCACTCTGCTCTAAACAATTCACTGTAAAAGCTAGCAGCGTGTTTCCTGATCTCTGCTGCTGTGGAGATTGTTCTCCCGTCATCGCCCAACAAGGAGTGAATGAGTTTTCTCTGTCCATTTTTCCCCTCCAGTCCAAAAAAGTACTGGGAGGGCGAGTCCATCAGAGCTACATCCATGTAGCGCGAGCGGACCAGAGCACCCTGTGCGGTGACCCCTAGCAAGCTAGCCAAGGCTGACCTTTTTGACTTAAGAGCCTCTAAGTGCTCCTGTTTTCCGGTAGAACTGAGTAACTCCTCTAGCTCTACCACCTCAGTCTCCAGAACTTTCAAGGATTGGGTCAAGCTACGAGTGACATTTTGAGTGTACTGTTGGCAGAATTGTTTTATCTGTGCCTTACCAAAATCCCACCACATTTGGAGAGAACTAAAAGAAGATTTTTGTTCCCTGTGTGACTTCCATACATCATGAAAAACTCCCTTAAAAAACACATCATTTAAAAGTGTATTATTAAAATGCCAAAAAGCACTCTTACACTTTACATTTTCAATGAAAACAGAACAAATCAGCAGGCAGTGATCAGTGAAACCAACAGGACAGATACAACTATTTTTAAAAACACTCATTTGGTGTTTAAAACCATAGAAACGGTCTAACCTAGCCATAGATAAGAGGTTATCTTTAGCATGGCTCCAGGTGTACTGCCTCTGGTCCCCATGATGTGATCTCCACACATCGGCCATTTCATGTGCCTTCACTAGTTCCCTCAGCCTATTGGCAGAAGCAGGGTGAGGTTCCTGATGGTTCCTGTCCAGTCTGTGGTTTAATGTACAGTTAAAATCACCCCCCAGAAATAAAAAACTATTTGGATTACAGGATCTAACCGTATCTGATAGCATATTGAAGACCCTGATCCTTTCTGCTCTCTGGGTTGGCACATACACGTTTATAAGAACCAAGTTTACGTTTTCAAACTGTACCTTTAGCAAGAGTACATGTCCTTTCACCACCTCTTCTACCTCATAAGAGGCAGGCACACAACCCCGAGAGAAAAGTACAGCCACCCCTCCACTATTATTGGATTTGTGGCTAAAAAAAATGCAGCCATCCCACTCTTTTCTCCACTGGCACTCAATGTCTACAGTGCTGTGAGTCTCCTGGACCATCAGCACGTCAAGTGCCTTTAAATTAAAAAGCTTGTATAAAGAGGCCCTTTTTACATCATCCCTGGCCCCGTTTATATTAAGAGTGCCAATTCTAAGGTGGGGCATTAAAAAGGATAAAAATAAGGTACAGTAAAAAAACACACACATAGCATAAAAGGGAAGAAACAAACTAAGAGTCAACATGACTGTTAGTAATTTGTGATTTCAGTTTGACAACCAGTTTCTTTAAACGAAAAATTTCCTGATCAGTAAAAGTCTCATTCCCATCATTCAGTTTCATCAGCTTGCGAGCTGATGCCACAAATAACTCCAGATCTGGAAAGTAATTTTCCACTTTCACAGCTCTGCTCCCCTTGGTCACCTGGAGAAATTGCCTAATTTTGGTAAAACAATAGGAGCTTTGCTCCTCCTGCGTCTGCATCATTTCAGACTCAGCTCCACTTTCGTCAGAGACGCTCTCATCTAGTAAATCTAACTTCCCAACCCTACTAGATTTAGCAGAGCTCTGCAAGTTTTCAGCACTTTTTCTTTTTTGTGCAGCTTTAAAAGGATCCTCTTCAACAAAACTACATTCCTGCATTTCTTCGTGAACTGCAACGTTCGTCATGCAGTGTTTGCTCTGTGTGTCCGCTACAGCCTCAAACCGCTCCTCCCCCGCCTGCAAAGTCTGCTCACCCACGTTCCTTCGTTTAACTGCACTCTTACTTACACCCTCCGCCTCTTTACTCCGGGTGACAGGCTCGTCACAATGATCACAGCTGCCGCCAGACAGAAATTTCCCACCATCAATGTTTGGGGGGGCAACTACCGCGCCCGCTGCGGCTACCTCAGCAGAGGCGGCCGCGGCCGCCCCAGCACAAGCGGACGCGGACACCCCCGCAGAAGTAGAAGCGGACGCGGCCGCGATTGCGGCCGCGACCGCCCCAGCAGAAGCAGGCGCCGCAGCGGCATCCGCCGCACCGCATGTGGCGCTACCCTCCGGACCACCAGAAACAGCGGCGTCACCTTTCTTACCGCCAGTGCTCTTTGTGTTCGCCTTTTCAGGACATGACCTAATAAGATGGCCTTCTGCGCCACACGCAAAACACTTCATGGTTTCAGATGTTGCAAACACCAAGTAGCTAAAGCCGTCAATCCTGAAATTAAAAGACGCGTTCAGTTCAGCAGAGCTGTCTTTCAACACCATGAAACACTGCCTCCTGTGACACACAACATGCTTCAGCAGGGGTGATTTACTACCCAGAGAGACCATTCTGATAGGGGACACAACCTGGCCAAAACGGGACAACTCTCTAATCAGCTGATCATTTTTAACGAAAGGAGGAGCGTTTGAGATGGTGATCCTCCTAGACGGGTTCGCCAGCGGTAAAACGGGAGTAAAAGTGTCACCTATGACCACTCCCTGTGCCACCACCTGATCAGCTTTTTCAGTCGAATCCAGAAAGATCACAATTGCGCTGTTCATCCTCGATGCTGATTTTATGCTGCCATGCCCAACCACCTGTCCTACAGCGAGGCTGGCCTCCTCCACAGAACAGGGAACTGTCGGGAGGATTCTCACACCATGACGCCAGGTTAAGCGCTCAAACTCCACACCACCATCAATCACCGGCATGATGCCGGCCGGGAAAATCCGGCAGCAGAAGCTACCGATCCCCGACACACTCACCCCAACACTCACACCCCAGCACACCCACACTCAACCCACTATATTAAACACACACACCTCAAACACACACGATAGAGAAAAGTTAGAAAAAACAAAGTTTAAAGTACTCACTCGACACCACTCCACACCCCTGCTCCCACAAAACGCCCACGCATGCGCACGAGAGAGAGAGAGAGAGAGAGAGAGAGAGAGAGAGAGAGAGAGAGAGAGAGAGAGAGAGAGATTTTGATTTTTCAACACACCTTTATTGTCACAAATTCAACAGAAAAACACAACTAAAACAACTAAAAGAAACAATGGAAAAAGAAAAATGTCTCACTGACAAGAAATCAAAGACACAAGTAACCAAACAAGGAAAACTAAAACAAAAAACTTGCTTCTTACATCAGGATTATACCATAGGTAATTTTCCCCTCCTTAACACAACACAGGATGTGCTTAAAGCACCACATAGCCTCAAAGGTTTCAACATTCTGCATCAGATGATAGTAATTGTAATCAATCACTATTCGAGCCTTAATCATGCCAACCAGTATGTCTTTTACATTACAATCCAGCAGTTGTTCAATTTTTCTTTTCCTACTAACATAAATAGCCATTTTAGCCTGACCCAGGATGAAATTTAAGAGTTCACTCTTTTTCTTAGTCCTCAGTCTATATGGAAAGCCCAAGATAAAAATCTGCTGGGAAAAGACTTCTCCAAACAGATAAAACAGTTTCCCCAAAAAAACAAACAACGATTGCAGTCTGTTACAGTCCAGAAAACAATGGAACACAGTTTCTTTCTGAGGACAAAATGGACAAACCTCAACAACATTTGGGTTTAAAAGAGAGATAAAAGCATTTACAGCCACAGCACCATGTAAAACTCGCCATTGTAGGTCTCCAACCTTCTTAGTTAATGGTGGTTTATAGAGTCCTCTCCAGGCAGGCCTCACCTCTGGACCCAGACCCAAGTGTTTCCTCCATGGTGTATCAGCTCGACCTTTTAACTTATTCACATTTAGAATTTTCACCAGAAGTCCATACATTTTTTTACCAGGAGAGTCACAAATGTTAATGTGCTCAGAGTTTAAAAACACACCAGTGCCATCTTTAAAATCAGGAGATAAAATACTAAAAGGAAAAGGTTCATCAGCAGTTTGTACAGAGTTTTCGCAGTGTAAAACAATAGCAGAGTGTTCTTCTGCAGACAGGCAGTCTCTCCAATCTTTCAACAAGTTCATTATAACTCTGACTGAAGAGACGCCAAGAGCCGAGCACAGGGCAACAGCATTGTCCAAGTTAGGACCACATAAATTTACCAAGTGTCCTAGCGTTGTGACCTTTGCAAAAATAAACTTTTTTAAAACAGAAGGTCCTAAAACATTGCCCACATCAAAACGGGTCCCGAACACAAGTGGTTCCTTTAAAAGCCAGAAAGGCGGCAAGGAAGCCTGGGGAGAGTTCTTTTTAAAAAGTCCCCAGATTTTAAAAGCACTTTGGTAAAACTGGGGAAGTTCTGGGAGTTTTTGGCCCCTTAAATCCATTAAAAGCAGCGACTCCTCTAGTCCAAGCCCTCCACAGCGAGCCAGGACAGCCCTGGCAATAGGTCTCCACACAAGGTCAAGGGGGCCACTCAGCAGTCGCTGAATGAACTGCAGGCGAAAGACAGCCCCCCTGCTGGCCAGATGGATGAGCCCTTGACCACCTTCTTCCCTCGGTAAAAACAGGATACTCTGTGGAACCCAGTGAAGACGGTCCCAGAAAAAGTCCACGACTATAGATTGCACTCTGGCCAGCAAATTGGGTGGAGGGTCCAGACAAGACAGTCGATGCCACAGCATTGAAGCAATCAAGTTGTTGATAATTAAAACACGACCTCTGAAGGACAAGTTTGGCAGAATCCATTTCCATTTTTTTAGTCTTCCTTCAGTTTTTCCTAAAAACACACCAAGATATTTAAAACCACCTTGTGTCCACGAGAGGCCACCAGGTAGGGCAATTTTTTGTGGTCTCCCCACCACCACAACAGCTTCACTCTTACCCCAATTCACTCTCGCTGAGGAGCACTCACCAAAAAGATTGACAGTTCTTAAAAGGTAGTCTACATCATTTTGATTTCTTGTAAAAACAACGTCATCAGCATATGCAGACACTTTAAAAACAGAGTCAGAGTTGGGGACTTTAAAACCAGTGAGGCCTTGCCTTAGTTTACAAAGGAGGGGCTCAATGGCAAGAGAGTACAGCATACCTGAGAGGGGGCAGCCCTGTCGGACACCCCTCTCAACTTTGAAAGGAGCACTCAAACCACCATTAATCTTAAGAATACTCTCAATGTCTCTATACAAAGCCTGGATCATGGCGATGAACCCTGAGCTGAAACCAAAGGCCTCTAATGTCTGCCAAAGGTATGGATGTTCAACTCGGTCAAACGCCTTTTCTTGGTCTATTGAAATAAGACCAAGTTCTTTGACCAATGAGCTGGAGAGAACCAAAACATCACGAATTAAAAAAATGTTGTCTGTAACCAACCTACCAGGTACACAGTAGGTCTGGTCTACATGTATGACCTGCTCCATCGCGTTCCTCAGTCTGGTAGCCAACACTTTGGAGAGAATTTTGTAGTCAGTACAGAGGAGGGCCACCGGACGCCAGTTCTTAATGTCTTTCAAGTCGCCTTTTTTTGGAAGGAGGGTGAGGACTGCTCTCCTACAACTTAGGGGCAGGTGACCCTTCCGCAGACTGTCAGACAGTACTTCCAGCAAGTCCTCACAGATCTCAGACCAGAACGCCTTGTAGAACTCCGCTGGTAGGCCATCTATCCCTGGGGCTTTTCCACACTGAAGAGACTGGACAGCCACTGCCAGTTCTTGCAGAGTGATCCCGCTCTCCAGCTCCGCATTCACGCTAGCCATCACCTTTGGCAAGTCCGTCAAAAAATGACTCAGTGCATGTGGATTCTCAACAAATTCTTTCTTAAAGAGATCCTTGTAGAAAGCAACTGCAAAGCGACGGATCTCCGCAGACTCATGGATCGGCCGCCCGTCCTCGGAGCTGAGAGAGTGGATCATCCTCCTCTGACCATTCTTCCTCTCCAGACCAAAGAAAAAATGAGATGGAGCGTCCATTAGTGCGATGTTCTGGAACCTACTGCGTACCACAGCGCCCCTGGCAGCCACTCCCAGTAGGTCAGTTAAAACAGACTTTTTGCCATTGAGGGCCTCAAAATGTCCTCTTTCTCCTGTGGAGCCTGCCAAAGACTGCAGCTCCACTACTTCTCTCTCCAGGTCCCTGACAGACCTGGCCAAGTCTCCAGAGACATTGCGAGTATACTGTAGGCACAGATTCTTTATTTGGCTCTTCCCTACATCCCACCACTGCTGCAAAGAACTAAAATTTGATTTTGTTAATTTAAAATTACTCCAAAAAAACATAAAAGCAGTTTTAAAACTGTTATCCGATAAAAGTGACGTGTTAAAATGCCAGTATGCACTACTGCACTTTATATTCTTGATAAAAACACAACACTGAACCAGGGAATGATCTGTGAAGCCAACAGGGACTATAAAAGCACTTTTAAAAATGCTAAAATGGTGCTTAAAACTGTAAACCCTATCCAGTCTAGCTAAGGACAAAATATTGTCCTTTCTATGGCTCCACGTGTACTGTCTAGCCTTGCCATGAAAATTCCTCCACACATCACACAGATCATGAGCTTCTATGAGACCTTTTAAAACTCTGTTGGATGCAGCATGTGGCTCTGGGTGATTCCTATCCACAAGAGGATTTTCTGTACAATTAAAATCACCTCCCACAAATAAAAAGTCATCATTACTGCAATTTTTGATCGTGTCATCTAAAATATTTAAAAAGGCCAATCTTTCTGTGCCTACGGTTGGAGCATACACATTTATAAAAACAACTTTCACATTCTCAAAAACAGCTCGAACTTTTAAAATGTGGCCTGCAATTATCTCATCAATGTCATAAGAAAGTGGAATAAAATCTCGAGAAAATAAAATACCCACTCCACCACATTTGCTGCTTCTATGACTAAGAATAATTTCACCCCGAAATTCCCTCCTCCAGTCAGCAGCATTGTCCTCAGAACTATGAGTCTCCTGAACAAACAGAACATTAATTTTCTTGCATTCTGCAAGAGTAAAAACACTCGCTCGCTTGGACATTTCTCTTGCCCCATTGATGTTGAGTGTGCCAAAATTAAAACTACACATGTATATAAGAGGGCAAAGCCAATATAAAAACAGAAAAGAAAGAATGAGCGATAAAAGACTAATCATCCTGGGCAATTTGGTTCTTAACTTTTAGCACAAGCTTTTTTAGTCTGTAGATCTCCTGATCAGTGAAACTTTCCTGCTCAAGCTCTCCCCTATTTTTCATGTAGACCCGAGCAGAGTCAACAAAACGTTTTAGATCAGGGAAGAAGCTTTCAACTTTAACCATTCTGACCCCCTTAGTGTCCTGCAAAAACTTCTGTATTTTTGTGAAGGGGTAACCGCCTCCACTGGCCACATCATCACTGCTTTCACCATCACTCTCTATCTCAGACCCAGCATAAGAATCTGGCTGAGATAGAGAAACCTCAGAACTGTCTTTGACAACCCTTTTTACTTTGCTCCTCTGCTGTTTTGTTTCCAAATTCTTCCGCTTGATGGAGATTTTACATAACTCTTCATCTAATTCGATGTCATCCTCATCCTCCAACACTGACTCAGCCACCCTGGTAGCTGTCTCTTCCTGTCTTTCGCTCACCCTGTGCTGTGCTTTTATATTCATCTTTCTGGTCCCACCATCTACCTGGGCCTCATTTGGCTCCTCTGTCTGACCCTCAGCGCGATCCCTCTCGGTAATCTCACCCTTGTCTGCAATGTTGGTCTGTGCAGCAGCCCCGCAATGTGCTTTAACTTTTGTTGCTGTTTCAGTTATGATCGACAGGCCGGCTGCGGAGGGCGGCGAAGCCGCCCCGCCGCCAGACAGCCTCGCGGCCTCGGCCGAAGCGCCGCCGCCAGACGGCCCTGCGGCTCCGGCCGAAACGCCCGACGGCGCGGTAGCGCCGTCAGCCTCAGAGGGCAGCAAAGCCGCTCCGCCGCCAGACGGCCCCGAGGCCGCACTAGCGGCCTCCCCCGAGTGATCACCCCCCACTCCCTGAGGGCATGATCGAATCAAATGTCCCTCCATTCCGCAGCCGAAACACTTCATATTATCGGAGGTGACGTGGATGGTATAATCAAAGCCGTCAATCCGGTATTTAAACACGAGGTTGAGGCTTTCCTCGCTATTCTTTAAAATCATGAGCACCTGTCGCCTAAAAGACATGACATGCTTTAAACGCGGGGACTTACAACCGAGAGGGATGTGCTTAATCGGGGACAAAAGCTGCCCGTGTCTCGACAGCTCCTTCTCCAACAGCTCGTTCTTTAAAAATGGTGGGACATTTGAGATGGTAATTCTCTTCGCGGGATTTACCAGTGACAGAACAGGAACCAGTGTGTCTTTAATCACAACCCCGCTCTCCACTACCCGGTTAACTTTTTCCACACTATCGAGGAAGATGACCACGGCACTATTCATTCTCGAAGCTGATCTAACACTTTCATAACCGACCAGCTCCCCCACAGCCAGACTACACTCCTCCACTGAGCAGCTGACAGCCGGTGTCAGTTTGACAGCATGCCGGCGTGTCAGCGTCTCGAATCCGGAGCCTCGCTCCAAAACCATGCTGACCAGCAGAGCTGGCAGCAGAAACCCCCCTCCCAAAACGCCTACCCCACCCCAGCTACAGAAAACAACAAAACTTAAGATTATTTAACAAAAAAAAAAAACACCTTAAACAAGAAAAGATAGAGAAAAAGTTGAAAATAATTCACTCACGCTGTCACACGCTCTCAGCTCGCACTCACGACCACACCCACTCAGAGAGAGAGAGAGAGAGAATCAAGAATCAGGGAATTACAGAAATGGGGAGCAGAAAAACTGAATGCCCTGCTCCACATGGTGACACGGCAGGTGGAGGGGACAGTGAGCTGAAGAGAAGAGGAGGATCTGAGGGAAGGGAGGGGAGTGGTATGATGGCTGGACATATCAGGTTAGATAGATAGATGTACTTTTTTGATCCCAAACTTGGAAATTACAGTGTAACAGCAGCATGACAGACAACCAAAATGACAAATGCACACAGCATAATGGACAAAGGGATTACCCATGGAAAGTAAAACTGCCTAAAAAACTTACTGTATATACATCATAGATGAACTGATGGTGACCCTTATAGATACATGAATCGTACTTGCTGTACAATGCAGGACTATCAGGTGCAGGGTGCAATGTGAGCTACAGTACAATAATGACACATACGGAGGGGCAAAATTATGGATGGCCTTGAAAGTAGGATGGGAAAGTAGGAACATGAAGGATCTTGAAAGTGATGCAAAACTTAACCAGGAGCCAACATCACTTGGCTTAGTGTCACTGACTTCCATATGGGTCTCTTGTATTGTAATCAAGGCAGAATTGGGATCTGTGTTTATTTTTTAGTTTTATTTTATATTAGCATCAACAACAAATAATGAATGAATGAATGAATAAATAAAGACACAGTTGAAACCAGAAGTTTACACTGTATAAAAAGACACATAACCTTTTTTCCTCACTGTCTGACATTAAATCAGATTAAACTTTTCCTGTTTTAGGTCAGGATGACCAAAATTTTTATTTGGTAAAATTTTTTTAAAATTTGCTCAATAATTTTTAAGAGAAATGTTTTATTACCACCTTCGTGGATCACCACCTTATCATGGTGGAGGGGTTTGAGTGCCCATGTAAATTATAGGCTGACTGAAGTTAAAAACACAACCTGCAAGCTTCTTTAAAACCAGGTGAAGAACAATCAAAGGAGAAACTTTAAAATGAGGTGATTTTAAAGGAATTTATTTACATAAAATATATACAAATGCCCACTTAAACAAAAAGATATAAAACCATCTAAGAAGTTAAATAGGATAAAATAATACCTAAAAAACCCCAGCTAAAAAAACTAAAAGTGGGCTACAAAAACAAACAATAAAAGTCCCTATAAGCGGAGGAGTGTCCACTCTTCCAGGCCAGGCTCCATCTGCCACTATGACACTGACACCCTCAGGAAACCTGTACAGGGGAAGATACTTGCCAGCAGTATATCCAGATTTCTATCATCATAAACATCATCATCATCATCATCATGGGGTGCTGCTATCTGGGACCCAGATACTTACAGCCCAGGCAGAGCTCCTCACTCTGCCTCTTGCTGTCCTTCACCTGCAGCACCCCCAACTGCTCCACACAGAAGTGTCCTCCCCCACATGCCGGCATCATGGTGGTCCTGGCCGTTACTGTTCCTCCTCCTCAGTCATGCCCTCCTTCAGCTGCCTTCCTGGGACCAGCAGCCTCCTCCTGTCCTGGCAGGCCCCTCTCCTCAGGCAGGGCTCTCCTCCAAGCAGGCCCTCATCCGGTTGGGCTTTCCCCCAGACAGGGGTCCTTCCTGCTGGCAAAAACTCTCCTCTAGACTGCCGGTGCACCTTTTATATCACGTGCAGCCACAGGTGCTGCACATCCCCAATCAACACAGGTTCTGCTGATCAGTAATTAGGGGAAGCACAGGGTGGAATTAAACAACACTTCCAATTTAAAAACACTGATTAAAATATAAAAACCACAAAACATGCAAAGCTATAAATAAACATGCAACACAAACTTAATATAAAATCCAAAAAACACAATAAAATACTTCCACCCAGTGACACCCGCATGATCCCAGGAGTTATGTGGTCAGGGCAACTTGCCCTTGGTAGGGTCTCCCAAGGCAAACTGATCCTGGGTGTAGGGCCAGACTAAGAGCAGTCCAGTGGATCTCCACAAAAAAGGATACATCTAGGACCCAGTGTGCATGGGTCCGCCCTCCAGTGGGCTCACCACCTGCAGGAGGGATCATGGGGATCATGGCACTATGTGAACCGGGCAGAAGTCTGGGCTACTCTGCCTGGTCTGATGCTGCCACGACCTGGATCCCCGGATAAGCGGTAGAAAATGGATGGATGGATGGATGGATGGATTTTTTTTTATTACTTTCTTCAGAGTCAGAAGTTTACATACACTAATATTAGGAAGAGAATTGTGGAACGCCACAAGTCTGGTTCATCCTTGGGTACAATTTCCAGATGCCTGAAGGTGCCACGTTCATCTGTTCAAACAATTATACGCAAGGCAAGTTTATTTGTATAGCACATTTCGTGCACAAGACAATTCAAAG
The DNA here is from genome assembly GCA_020510985.1 of Pholidichthys leucotaenia. Taxonomy (NCBI): domain Eukaryota; kingdom Metazoa; phylum Chordata; class Actinopteri; order Cichliformes; family Pholidichthyidae; genus Pholidichthys; species Pholidichthys leucotaenia. The sequence continues at coordinate 199,484,197 of CM035847.1, read as the reverse complement.
TGCTTTACATAAAGCATTACAGCAAGTTGTACAAGGAATACATAATAATTTAAAACAAGCTGAAATATAATAAGACAGAAATAAAAGTTACCGTACATTGTAGAAAATTAGCAATTGTTCTACTGAAAGGCCACGGCAAATAAGAGAGTTTTTAACCTCGATTTAAAGCAACTGAGAGTTTCAGCAGCCCTGATGCTTTCTGGGAGTTTGTTCCATATGTGAGGGGCATAAATACTGAACGCTGCCTCACCATGTTTGATTCTAACTCTGGGCACAGATAGTAAGGACCCTGATGATCTGAGGGCTCTGGGTGGTTCATAATGGACTAGCAGATCTGAAATGTATTTTGGCCCTAAACTATTCAGAGCTTTATAAACCAACAAGAGTATTTTGAAATCTTTTCTTTGACAGACAGGAAGCCAGTGTAAAGATCTGAGGACTGGAGTTATATGATCCACTTAGCAAGAATGTCCAGTCTTCCACAAAATAACCTGAAGTTATATGATCCTTTCACAAGTATAAACACTATGGGCATATCCAGCCATCATACCACTCAGGAAGGAAATGGGCTCAATGTCTCAGAGATGAACGTGCTTTGGTGTGAAATGTGCGTATCAAGGCCAGAACAAAAACAAAAGATCTTGTGAAGATGCTGGCTGAAGCAGGTAGAAGAGTGTCGTTTTCCAGAGTGAAATGAGTCCTGTACCGACATGGGCTGAAAGCTCACACAATGAGCAAGAAGCAATTACTCCAAAAGCAACATAAAAAAAGTTAGTTTGCAAATGCACACAGGGACAAAGACCTTAACTTTTAGAAACATGTCCTGTGGTCTGATGAATCTAACATTTAACTGTCTGGCCATAATGACCATTGTTACATTTGAAGGAAAAAGGAGGAAGCTTGCAAACCTGAGAACACCATCCCAGCTGTGAAGTACAGCAGTGGCAGCATCATGTTGTGGGCCGCTTTGCTGCATGAGGGACTGGTGCACTTCACAAAATAGATGGCATCATGAGGGAAGAACATTATGTGGAAATAATGAAGCAACATCTCAAGACATCAGCCAGGAAGTTAAAGCTTGGGAGCAAATGGGCCTTCCAAATGGACAATGACCCTAAACATACCATCAAATTAGTTACAAAGTAGCTTAAGGACAACAAAGTCAATATTTTGGACTAGCCATCACAAAGCTCCGATCTCAATCCCACAGAAAAAATGTGGGCAGAGCTGAAAAGTATGTGAGCAAGGCAGCCTACAAACCTGATTCAGTTACACCAGTTCTGTCAGGAGGAATGAGGCAAAATTCCAGCAAACTATTGTGAGAAGCTTGTGGAAGGCCACCCAAAATGTTTGACTCAAGTCATACGGTTTAAAGGCAACGTTACCAAATACTAAGGAAATGTATGTAAACTTCTGACTTTGAAGAAAGTAATAAAAAATTCTCTGAAAAATTATTTGGCAAATATAAAAATTATTCAGCAAATCATAACTGACCTAAAAGAGGAAAAATAAAGTCTGATTTAATGTGAGAAAGTAAAAAAAAAAAAAAAGGTTATGTGTGCTCTTTTATACATGTAAACTTCTGGTTTTGACTGTATATTTTCTGGGTAAGATAATATTGGTAATTTTTTAAAAACTCTTTTTTTTTTAAACAGTATTTGGTGTATTAATCAAACTTGTGATGGGTATGAACAAAATCAAGTCCACACTAGTCTAGGGACTTTTTCTTTTTGCCAATATTGGTGTACTTCGGGGGGGGGGGGGTGTCTTTTTCTTTTCCGTTGATGGTACCCTGGGGTGTCTGGACTCCACCCCTTGAGGAGGGAGCTCTGTCACGAGCTGGGTCCGATGTTCTGCTGGACTCAGCCTTGTGGCTCTTTTGTTATATTCTGATATATTTATCTGTTGTATTTTTGGAGCCCTTTTTGAGTTGTCACTGTGTTATATTTTGTCTGTTTATGTTTCAGTTTGTTTTGGCGTTGTCCTACATCATTTATGATTATTCTCCAGTCTGGATGTGGTTTGTATTTATTCTGTGGGCTGACAGCTGTCAGGTGGCTTCTGGGGTTGTGTTGGCGCTGTCTGTCAAACTGTCAGCCGCTCCTCTCTGACCCCTCATTACTATCAGCCCATTCCAATTATTGTTCCCTTCTCCTGCTCAGGTCAGTCTACACCTGTTATCACTCTGGTCATCATTCTCATACTATTTAAGCTCATCTGTTCACTCGATCCTTGTCGTTACACTGTGTGACTTCCTGTATTCTCCTTTAGGTATTCTGCCGTGTATGTGCTGCTCTTTCCTCCGGAGCCTTCCCCCGTTCTGAGGCACATTGTGTAAGTTTTTCCTTGTTTGGCTTTTGTATAATTTGGGGCACTTTTTGGACTGTTAGGTTTCTTCATTTAATAAATGCACAAAATCATCCAGCATTTGGGTTTGTCCCTCTTGGCCCCAAAGGGGCAAACATGACATGTATTGTTTTGTATTGTGAGACTTAGGCTCTCTATTCGTAGTTTTAAGATGACATCACATGGCTGCCAGTTGCTATATAGGCGGCGATGTTGGGAGGGAAGCTACAGGGGGTAATTCTATTTAATTAAAGCCAAAAATTATTTAAATATAAGATAAGATAAGATAAGCCTTTATTAGTCCCACAATGGGGAAATTCCAGGATTGCAACAGCACAGGGATAGCAACACTCAGAGCAACAATCAGAAGGCAAGAGAAAACAAGAACATCTAGTAAACATATGTACATATTACTATAAATATATATATAGACACACAGTGCGGAGCATTATGGTTGGTGAATGTGCAGCAGAAAGTCTAAGCTCTCTCTCCGCGGATGTGGCGGGCCAGCTGGAAGTCTTTGGGCATGATGGTGACCCTCTTGGCGAAGAAGAGACCCACCAGGTAGGCCTCTCTGGTCTCCTGCAGAGCCATGATGGCGAAGCTCAGGAAGCGCAGGTGGGTCTTGAAGTCCTGAGCGATCTCCCTCACCAGGCGCTGGATGGGCAGCTTACGGATGAGCAGCTCCGTGGATTTCTGGTAGTGACGGATCTCTCTCAGAGCCACGGGCCTGTAACGGCGAGGCCTCTTCACTCCGCCTGTGGCCGGAGCGCCTCTCCGAGCAGCCCTGGTGGCTAGCTGCCTCCTGGGGGGCTTCTTCCTCCAGTAGATTTTACGGGCGGTCTGCTTGGTTCTTGCCAAGTATGTATATATATATATATATATGTGTATATATATATATATATATATATATATATATATACACACACACGTATATATATACTGTATATATAAATATATATAGTGCACAACTGTGGAATTATTGGTTGTACAAACACTGGTGTGACGGAAAAAGTGTTGTTTTATCGATTACCTGCAATTACTTTGAACCAAGGCAAGTCAACTCAGGAGCTATCTGAGAAAAGGAGGAGAATTTGGCTTTTTTGACCATATCACCCCAATTTTAGTCACTCTTCACTGGCTACCAGTCAAATTTGGTATCAGTTTTAAAATTCTAGTTTTGACCTTTAGCGCAATGATGGTCAAGCCCCAAAATACATTAATGATCTTTTAACCCCGTATTCTTCAGATCGATCACTCAGGTCTTCAGGCCAGAATCTCTTATCAGTCCCTAAAACTCGCTATAAAACCAGAGGTGACCTGTCGTTCCAGTCCGTTGCTCCCCGTTTGTGGAACGCTCTCCCTCCGTCTCTGCTGTTTGACTGATTCGGTTGACTCTTTTAAAAAACGGTTTAAGACACTTATTTAGACACGCTTTTAATTGACTGGTGGCCTGGTTTTTATTTTTTTATTTTGCCATTTTAATCATATGTTTTAATGTTTCTTTTATGCTTAAATTGCTATGTTATTATCATGTTTGCCCTTACGGGGTTTAAGAACAGACTCAACTGCGGAGCGAGGTTTAGGGACATTTATTCACAAAAGAAAACACAGCTTCGAGGGCTGAACAGAAAATAAAGCCGTAACGGCAGAAAACTACATGGATAAAATGTGGCAAATAATAATAAATTCCATACCTGTGGTGAAGACTGATGAAGATGCCTTACTGAGGGTAGGGCATGAGGTGTATATATAGCGCTGGTAAGGATTAGCAGACAAGGAACAGCCGTGAACAATTAACAACAAAGACCAATAGCAAGGAACAGGAAATAACTGAGGGAGCTGTCATAATGAGAAGACACAAGCTGCAAAGGAGGACAGGATAAGGGTGATAATAATACACAGAATGAACCGTAACTAAAGGCGAGAGCAAAACTGTAAGGGATTTTTGTGCTAATTTTATTTTTTGATGATAAATATCCAATTGGAAATGCAATCTTATTCATTTGCAACCGTTTCTTGTAAATTAGTTACCTTTTCTTCACAACTGTTTGTTGTGAACTGAAAATTTTCTAACAAATTTGTTTATTTACAGCTGTTCCAAACGCCATCTTTGGGGGTGCGAGTATTCTGTGCAGTCCTTCTCCTCCTTCAGTGTACTATGGTAGCATCAGCGTTTCTCTGAAATGTGGCCAAATTATAAATTAGGAACTCTTTCATGTAGAATTGTATTTTCCTTTATTAAACTTGCAGCTTTCCTTGTAAATTTGACGATTCCCCCCACAAATTCACTACATTTTGTACGATTTTAACGTTTTTCCCTAAATTTAGCATTACTTCTTTTTTTTTCTCTAAACTTGCCATTTTTATCAGGTCAATTATATTCTGCAAATTTATTAATTTAATTTTGTTACTTTTAGTAAATTTTGTGACTTTATCATCAAGTTTATACTTTTGTCTCCTGAATTCATGATGCACATCTCTCAAATGTGCCCAATTTATGGTAAATTTGTAATGTTTCTTTATTAAAATCAAGGAGTTAGAAAGAAAAAGCAAATATTCTTAATTAAAATTAATTAATTAAATCACCCTTATTGTCATTCAACCGTACAACCAATCATGTACAGCAGAACGAGATTGTGTTTTACCTATCTACAGTGTTAATCACACACACCCCAAGTGCAGAATCAGAGGGCCGCTGCCATCCAAGGCGCCACCACAGAGTTCCCTCCTCCATTCCATTTATTGCTGAGCACCAAGCTGGACGGCAGGAAGTTCCACTTTTATATGGTCTTCGGCATGACCCGGCCGGGATTTGAACCCCTGCCTCCCGGGTGTGGGGCGGATGCTCTACCAACTGAGCCACCACTCCGGTGGCTCAAATATTCAATTTGAAAAACTACCACCAGGGTAATGAAGAAATAGCCAGATAATTGAGTATTTTTGTACAGGCATAGATGATAAATTTAAAACTTTTCAACTCTGGCCTTTCTCATGAAAATCCCTTTTTTCCTCCTTGCACATTTGCATTGTTTACACAGAAGTTTACAGCTTTTATCCTTTTCTTTTTCTTCTTTTAGAGTTCAAGAACCCAGGGTGATATGGTTACGTCAAACAAACACTGCATTTTAACATGAGGCAAAACAAAATAAATGATCATAGCTTAGCCCTCAGGAACAGTCAGATGTTGTTAAATAATCATGTGGATATGCAACCATGTCAGACCTGAAGGTGGATTCACACTACAACGTTTGGACCAACTTTTACTGATGTTTTGGCAAACGTCTGGCTCTGCTGGCAAAAGTTAATGATTGCTGGTGTTTGTTGGCAAACGCTAGTGAAAGTTGTGTTCTTTGAAAATTTTCAGCATGCTGAAAATTTGCTGACGTTTGGAAATAAATGTTGGTGAAAGTTGTGCACAGTTTGTAAAAGTTCCTGTGCGCTGGACTAAGTTATGCAGTTTTCCTAAGTCAGCCTATATTAAAGCTGGGTTCACTCTATAGCGTTTGGACCGACTTTTACAGACATTTTGAAAAATCACAGAAATACTCAGCGCAGGTCAGCTGACATTAGCGTCAAGCAACGCTCATATAAAGATCAGCGTTTGTGGAGGCTTCCTGCCATTTTGGACCTGCTTTTGGAATGAATATATTTCCCTTGGCATACGTTTCAGTATTTATTTTCATTTTATATTCCTATGTAGTTACTTCTGCATGCCCTTTTGCCATTCATTCATTCATTCATTCATCTAAAAAATAATAAAATAATGCTATAGACTCCAACACTAAGTTTGCAATTAAAATGTGAATGTGGATGGAATAAAAAAAAACAACTATTTAGTGTATCATCATATAAATGAAATGACGGGTGATTATATTTTGACTGTTACAACTTTCTCCATTAAAATAACATAAAATCCCATTAAATGTCATTTACTTTCTGACACCACATCAGTGCTGTTTGATTCCTCACTATGGAAGATGAGCCAATAAATCCTGGAGAATGATTGCGCATGGAGGAGAAAATTAAGAACAGTAAATTTCTCAATAAGGAGATTTTTTTTTCTTTTGGACTGTCACATTTTTGGGAGATCATATATATGTAGCAGGCAGGGAGTAGACAGACTCTGACTGAAAATTCCACGAAAAAACTTTATTCCATGGATCAAGAAAATGTTTTTTCAGACAGCAAAAAAAAAAAAAAAAAAAAAAAAAAAAAAAAAAGATTGGCGTCGCCAAGGGCTGTTGTTTCCAAGGCAACCAGTAATCTCTACTGGCAAACGACACATCTGCACAACAGCACAGCCTAGCGGTAGAAAAATAACACTGCAAAGACACAAAACCCCCAAACCACACCCATCCTCTGGAACAAACAAACCCACAAACAACTAAGAACTAATCAAATGCCTGTAAAAAAAAATATATATGTATATATATATATACTGTATATATATACAGTATATATACTCACCGGCCACTTTATTAGGTACACCATGCTAGTAACGGGTTGGACCCCCTTTTGCCTTCAGAACTGCCTCAATTCTTCGTGGTATAGATTCAACAAGGTGCTGGAAGCATTCCTCAGAGAGTTTGGTCCATATTGACATGATGGCATCACACAGTTGGCGCAGATTTGTCGGCTGCACATCCATGATGCGAATCTCCCGTTCCACCACATCCCAAAGATGCTCTATTGGATTGAGATCTGGTGACTGTGGAGGCCATTTGAGTACAGTGAACTCATTGTCATGTTCAAGAAACCAGTCTGAGATGATTCCAGCTTTATGACATGGCGCATTATCCTGCTGAAAGTAGCCATCAGAAGTTGGGTACATTGTGGTCATAAAGGGATGGACATGGTCAGCAACAATACTCAGGTAGGCTGTAGCATTGCAACGATGCTCAATTGGTACCAAGGGGCCCAAAGAGTGCCAAGAAAATATTCCCCACACCATTACACCACCACCACCAGCCTGAACCATTGATACAAGGCAGGATGGATCCATGCTTTCATGTTGTTGACGCCAAATTCTGACCCTACCATCCGAATGTCGCAGCAGAAATCGAGACTCATCAGACCAGGCAACGTTTTTCCAATCTTCTATTGTCCAATTTCGATGAGCTTGTGCAAATTGTAGCCTCAGTTTCCTGTTCTTAGCTGAAAGGAGTGGCACCCGGCGTGGTCTTCTGCTGCTGTAGCCCATCTGCCTCAAAGTTCGACGTACTGTGCGTTCAGAGATGCTCTTCTGCCTACCTTGGTTGTAACGGGTGGTTATTTGAGTCACTGTTGCCTTTCTATCAGCTCGAACCAGTCTGGCCATTCTCCTCTGACCTCTGGCATCAACAAGGCATTTCCGCCCACAGAACTGCCGCTCACTGGATATTTTTTCTTTTTCGGACCATTCTCTGTAAACCCTAGAGATGGTTGTGCGTGAAAATCCCAGTAGATCAGCAGTTTCTGAAATACTCAGACCAGCCCTTCTGGCACCAACAACCATGCCACGTTCAAAGTCACTCAAATCACCTTTCTTCCCCATACTGATGCTCGGTTTGAACTGCAGGAGATTGTCTTGACCATGTCTACATGCCTAAATGCACTGAGTTGCCGCCATGTGATTGGCTGATTAGAAATTAAGTGTTAACGAGCAGTTGGACAGGTGTACCTAATAAAGTGGCCGGTGAGTGTATATATATATATATGGTATATATATATATATATATATCTCCCCCGTAGATTAGAAAAAAATAAAAACATGTCAGACACACCATGGTTGTCACCAAACAAATACTGTACATACATATTTTCTTTTTTTAAATTCCCCCTTCCCTCCATTTCTCTTTCGTCTGTACATGTCTAAAGTGAGTTTCGTCTAAAAACATCTGCTTCCACCAGTATTTCAATTAACGTTCACCAAACGTTTGCCAATGGAGCTTAATTTAGGCTGACTTGGGTAAACTCTGAATAACAGCCCAGCGCTCAGGAACTTTGACAAACTGAGCGCAACTTTCATCAAGTTTATTTCCAAACGTTGCAAATTTTCGGGATGCTGAAAATTTTCAAGAAATACAACTTTTGCCAGCGTTTGCCAACAAACATCAACAACCATCATTAACTTTTATCAACTTTTGCCAGCAGAGCCAGACGTTTGCTAAACCGCCAGTAAAAGTTGGTCCAAACACTGTAGTGTGAATCCACCCAAAAAAGCAGGTACAGAATGGCAGGAAGTCTCCACAAATGCTGATCTTTATATGAGCGTCACCTGACGCTGATGTCAGCTGACCTGCGCTGAGTATTCGTTTGCTTAAGTTAACATAAGTTGGCAACAGCTACACATACATTAGCCTAAATTGGCAAAAGTTTGCCAACGCTGAATGCAAGGCTGGCAAATGCTAGCGAAAGTTCATAAAAGTTGGTGTGCGCTGGATTAAAAAAATCCTACTCACAAACGTAATTTCATCGTTTGGACTACTTTCTCTGATTTTTCAAAATGTCAGTAAAAGTTGGTCCAAACACTACAGTGTGAACCCAGCTTTATGAGAGTAGTAGTAGTAGTAGATTAGTTTATTTGACAGGGACAGTGCAATAAACATAGACAATTAATCAAAGACAATCAATCTGATGTGTTGCACATAGAGTGTATAGCTATTAGCTAATTTGCAACTCTTGTCCCTGGATGGGCTTTAGAAAAAAGAATCAAGTAAAGATGAAAAAAAAAATACACAATAACCACATACATCAATGCAGAAAGATTATAAATACACAATTATAAATATTATAAATATTATAAATATTATAAATACACAAATATAACAGCCTGACTCACATTTAACACATATAACATAACTCACGTTTGCCTATTTCAGGCCTCCCTCCCTTCGTCACTCACTATAAACAAACACATTTATTCCTTCCCTTCATTCACTCTCACTTTGCAGACAATTAATTCATACATGAGTACATTCTTGTTTATTTTTCAGCCAGTTTTTAACCTTTTTAGTGAATGTTTTAAAGTCCGTTATTATTTTAATTACATTTGGCATTGTGTTCCAGATGTGACTGCCCTTTATAGAGAAAGCTGTTTGTCCAAATGTGGTTCTGTGGTGGAATATTTTACAGTTATTGTTAACAGAACTCCTGGTGGCTCTGCTGCTGTCCTGTCTTTGGACGAAACCAGCAAGTGGCTCGGGTGCTGATTTATGGAAACATTTGAACGTTAATTTCAGAAAACAGAGGTCAATGAAGCTCTCAAAACTCAATAGGTTGTATTTTTTTAAAACATTACAGTGATGCCACCTAATGGGCTTTTTGTCCAAGATTTTTAGGGTTTGATTATATAATGAACCTATATGTCTTCTTGTGGAAGGGGCTGCTTGAGCCCAGACTGTCAAACAGTATGATATATGAGAAAAAAACCATAGAATGCATATACAGTGCAGCTGCTTCGTAAGGTATGTAATATCTAATTAATTTAAAGCAGTTCAGATTTTTTTTTACTGTTTTTGAAATTTTCTTTATATGAAGATTAAATTTGAGTTGAGGATCTAGTACAATGCCAAGGTATTTGAATTCTGTAGCTAAACTGATGTCATGATCATGTATATTAACTTTAAAACGTTGCAGGTTACATTTTTTGATTGAAAAGCACATTGAGACTGTTTTCTGAAGGTTCAGCAATAGATGGTTCTTGAGGAGCCACTCTTGGACATCAACCATACTTGTAGACAGTACATCTGCAGCCTGTGCTGGAGTCTTGGCAGCTGTATAAATAACTGCATCATCTGCATAAAGTTGGCATGTTGCAGCTGAGCAGTGTAACGGCAAGTCATTAATAAAAATGCTGAAAAGTAAAGGACCAAGAATGGACCCTTGTGGGATACCCATGCGGTTGTTTAAAAATGAGGATTTATCCTGGTGAACTTTTACACACTGTTCTCTATTCTGGAGATAAGATGCAAACCATTCTAATGTATTTGGGGAGAAGTTAAAAGATACCATTTTGGATAAAAGCAAACTGTGGTTTACAGTATCGAAAGCCTTTTTGAGATCTAGAAAAACAGCTCCTACCACATTACCCCTGTCCAAGGACTGTTTGACGTTTTCAATAAGGCAACAATTTGCTGTTTCTGTTGAGTATCCTGGTCTAAAACCAAATTGATGTGGATGAAGAAGTTGACTGTCTTGTAAGTAGTCTATCAGCTGTGCAGCTACAACTTTTTCAAGAACCTTAGATAGGACTGGTAAAATAGAGATTGGGCGGTAATTGCATATATCGTCTTTACTGCCTGATTTATGAACTGGTATGACGACAGCTTTTTTCCAGCCAGATGGAAATGTACTAGACCTAATGGAGAGATTAATGAGATGAGTCAGTGGTTTGATTAATATTTTGCTGTGCATTTTGAGAAAGGAGGTGCTCATATTGTAGATATCATTAGTTTTTGAGTTTGACAGTGTTTTAACAATACCAGCAATTAACTTCTCATTTACCTCATCGATGTGAAAAGTATCTGTTGGAAGTATGGAATTTGTGTTGTTGAGCACATTTGGCAGCACAAAAATTTTTGTTAAGTCTTCCACAGAGCCCACAAAGTATGAATTAAATTCATTTGCCAAAGTAGCCTTGTCACTGACGGTCTTGCCATTGATTCTAAGTTCCTTTACCCCCTTCTGATCGTTTTTTTTATTAGTTAAGTTATTTAAATGCCTCCATAGGGAACTGTTGTTACCCTTTGCATGATCTATCAGTTTATTGTAATAAGATATTTTTGATTTTCACAGCTCATGTACCACTTTATTTCTTAAACTTTTGTACACAAGGTGATCATTTTGTAGTTTGGAGGTTAGTGATGTTTTCAATGCATAGTCTCGCCTCTTCATAAGTTTTCTTATTTCATTATTTAACCATGGTAGGCTAATCTTCTGTTGTCTACTTTTAATTTGCTTTGAAAATTTTTCTATAGACTTTGTGATTGTTGCAGTTATAAAATTACAACAATCATCTACTTCACATGTTGACATGAGCTGCTCCCAATTTTGATTCTCTAAGTAATGTTCAAACTCCTCATTTTTTGATTTGGGAATAATAAAATTTGATACAAGAAGGGACAGCGCAGGCTGTTCCTGCTGAGGAGACTCAGGTCTTTTGGTGTACAAGGGGCGCTGCTGAAGTCATTCTATGACACGGTGGTGGCATCAGCCATCACTTTTGGAGTGGTCTGCTGGGGCAGTGGCATTACTGCAGCCGATAGGAAGAGACTGAACAAACTGATTAAGAAAGCTAGCTCTGTCCTGGGGCAGCGCCTTGATCCGATGGAGGAGATAGGAGAGAGAAGGACGGTGGCTAAACTGTCATCTCTGCTGGAGTCCGAGTTCCACCCTATGCAGGACATACTGAATGCACTGAGGAGCTCATTTAGCAGCAGACTACATCATCCCAGGTGCACAACCGAGAGGTTTCGTAGGTCCTTCCTACCAACGGCTGTCAGACTGTACAACCTAAGCAGGGCTGCTCGCAGAGATAGCAAAAAGACATAACAAACTAATAGTTTTTTGAATGCAAAAGATGCAATAGACTTACACAATGGTCCCCTCCGGCATACAACTAGGAACTTACCGGTCGCTATGGAGGGTGAGAATATGTATGGGCACATAATCATACCATGTAGGATAACTAAGTAGACGGTTATGCTGTTTCATTCCATCTAGCAACAATGCTCTGCACTGTGTGTGTTTATATATTTACATATTTATTCCATCTAGCTACAATGCTCAGCACTGGGTGTGTTTATATATTTATATATCTACATATTATTCCATCTAGCTACATTGCTCCGCACTGTGTGTGTTTATATACTTGCATATTTATTCCACCTAGCTGCAATGCTCCGTACTGTGGGTGTTTATATATTTACATATTTATTCCATCTAGCTACAATGCTCTGCACTGTGTTCATATATTCATATATTTATTCCATCCAGCTACAATGCTCTGCACTGTGTGTCTGTGTGTGTGTGTATATATATATATTTTATAGTAATACGTACATATGTATATTAGCTGCTCTTGCTTGCTTGTTTTTTTTTTTTTTTTTTTTTTTTTTTTTTTTTTTTTCTTGCCTTCTGATTGTTGCTCTGAGTGTTGCTATCCCTGTGCTGTTGCAATCCTGGAATTTCCCCGTTGTGGGACTAATAAAGGCTTATCTTATCTTATCTTATCTTATCTTATCGACTCCCCCAAAATACTGTAGTCGCTTTTTAGTAAGTTTCCTGACAGCAAGAACCATGTTATGATCTGAGAGACCAGTTACAAGATTATAGGTTCTGGTTATTCGTTCTGGTTTATTAGTAAATACCATGTCAATAAGTGTTCTGGATTGTTTGGTTATCCTGGTGGGTCCTTTGATCATTTGTTGATAATTAAATTTAGTCATGAGGCTTTTCAGTTTCTGTTTGTCCTTTTTATCAGACCAGTTAATATTAAAGTCACCATGAATTATTGTTTCTCTGTTCTTCTCAAGTTGTTTAACCAGATCACTTAATTCATTATAAAAGGAAGAGTTGTGTGACGGTGGGTTGTACACTACTGCAATGTTGAAATTCATTACCGGAGAGAGACATACATTAACAGCTAAACATTCAAGTGAAGTATTCAAATCAACCAGTTGACATTTATATTTCTCTTTGATGTAAATTAAAACACCTCCTCCCCTCCCTACCTGCCTGTCTTTTCTAAAACACTGGTAGCCCACAATATCGATCATATTAGTGTCTATGTTCCTGTGTAGCCAGCTTTCTGAGAGACAAAGGTAGTCCAGATTTGAGTCCAACAGCAACACAGAAATCTCATCTCTTTTGGGGATTATGCTCCGTATGTTTAAATGACCGCCGAGGATCCCCTTTGGTTTAGCCTTGGTGTCCCAAAGAACTCGTGCATGATTAACAGTTTGGAAAAATAAATGTTGTTTTTGCTTTTGTACAGCTCGGTTTTGTGCTAACCCAGTGGTCTGCTGTTTAATAGTGGCAGGTCCAGGGTTAAGGTGAATATCTCCTGCCAGAAGTAGCAGAACTAACAGAACTTTAATTGTATATCCTCTGCCATATTGTGATTTTTGCTTAACAACCATGTTTGCCTTATTTTGGAAGTTTTTGCTCAGGGCTTTTAAAGACCACATAGAGTGTAGGGGGAGATGTCCATGCACAAATCCATACAAATAAAACTTTTTAACTTCACCTTTAGTTGAGTTTGTTGGAAAATCCTTCTTGTTGCAGGTCCAGACACACAAAGACAAAACGAAGAGGAAGTAGATAAGTAGAGAAGGCTTATTAGTGGTGCCCATCAGCCCACTTTTTAATCCGGTGGCAGCCATCTTCAGTCTTTCTTGGAAAGAAGGAAAAAGAAAAATCTGTGGATAGTAAAATAAATTCTGCTTATGTCGCCAGAATCCGATCCGATTGTCCTCGAATCCAGCTGGGCCTCAGCTAGCCAACTAGCCCCTTCCGTTGCTGGTCTCGTTGCTCATAGCCGTCGTAACTGGTCTCCCGTCCCGCTCCTCCAACCGAGTCTCGTCGCACACCGCCGCTGCCACCGAGCTCCGCTGAGGTCACGGTAAGTCCTCCGCTAGGCACCGCCACCTACCGCCGTCTGCCTGGGTGAAATCTCTGCTGAGCCCCGTCAACAAATAGCCGCCTGCCTGGTAGTATCTCCGCTGGGCCTCGCAGCTGGGCTTCGATTCAGGTTGGTGTTAGGTGGAATGACTGGCGCCAGCATTAAGCTAACTAGCGTTAGCTTAGCAATCGCTTCGGGTAGTCTCGTCGCACACCGCCGCTGCCACCGAGCTCCGCTGAGGTCACGGTAAGTCCTCCGCTGGGCACCGCCGCCTACCGCCGTCTGCCTGGGTGAAATCTCTGCTGAGCCCCGTCAACAAATAGCCGCCTGCCTGGTAGTATCTCCGCTGGACCTCGCAGCTGGGCTTCGATTCAGACTGGTGTTAGGTGGAATGACTGGCGCCAGCATTAAGCTAACTAGCGTTAGCTTAGCAATCGCTTCAGGTAGGGCACATCAGTGAATCACAAGGAAGCGCTGGAATCACTGGTCAGTTTACTCACAGTGGCCAGATAAAGGCGATCAAAGGGGTAATCCACCGGAGGTATAAATTCAGCCCGTGCTTGACCGTCACGAGCGCCGATCGCTGTAGGTTAGTTGTTTAGAGACTGGTGCCAGCATTAAGCTAACTAGCATTAGCTTAGCAATCGCTTCAGGTAGCATTAAGCTAACTAGTGTTAGCTTAGCAATCGCTTCAGGAAGGCGCATCAGTGAACCACAAAGAAACGCTGGTCGCTGGAGAAAGGCGATTAAAGGGCAATCCAACGGAGGTGGCAATTCAGCCCGTGCGTGTCCGCCACGAGCGCCGATCGCTGCAGGCCAGCCACTTTTAATGGCAAAATCAGTGACTTTGTCTCAGCAGTGACTTCATTCACATATACAGTAGGCACCCATTGTTAGAAGCACAAATCGTAGCCAGAAGGCTGCAGATGCTTCTCTTTCTTTTATTCCCTTTTTTCCTTTTTTAGAGTCCAAAACAAAAACACAGTTCAAGGCCCAGGCAAAGTTCAAGGCCCCAAAACCCAAAACAGAGCAGACTGGGTGACCCTCCAGAGCCCCTGGGCCACCGGACGGGAAGACAAGATGGGTCAGGGGGCCTGTCAAAGTTTGTGCGCCCCAAGACCAGAGAACGCAGCAAGTCGGGTGGTCTACTGGAATCCCTGGACCACCAGGTTGTGCACTAACCTCAGGTATTGGTGAAAGGGACGTGCTGACTTCAGGGACAGGTGACATCAGTGTGCAGCCCTCCGGAATGGGTGTCAGCAGCACACTGAACTCAGGAACCGATGACAGCGGCTCGCTGAGCTTGGGAGCAGGTGTCAGTGGTGCACTGAACATAGAAACAGGCGTCAGCAGTGCACCAGGCTCAGCAACATTCAGTGAAGACACGCCGGTCTCAGAAACACACAGTGGAGTTGCGCCACCCATAGGCACCACTGACTGAGGTGTGCTGGTCTCAGGAACCAACAATTTGAGCGCGCTGACCTCCGGATGAGGCGGCTGGGGTGCGCTGACCTCAGAATGAGACGGCTGGGGAGCGCAGACCTCAGGATGAGACAGCTGGGGAGCGCAGACCTCTGGAGCTGCTGGCGGGAGTGTGCTGATCACATGAACAGAAG
Source organism: Pholidichthys leucotaenia (assembly GCA_020510985.1). Lineage (NCBI taxonomy): Eukaryota > Metazoa > Chordata > Actinopteri > Cichliformes > Pholidichthyidae > Pholidichthys > Pholidichthys leucotaenia. Next base: position 199,468,630 of record CM035847.1, on the reverse strand, counting down.
GTGCAGATCGATCAGTGGCAAACCCAGACAGTGAGGACTGATCAGCAGAAATCCCACACGACGCAGGCTGGGGCCCCTCAAGCCCAAACTTCTGGGAATCCATCTCTAGTCCTGCCCCCATGGGCACCGAGCTTGGAAGAAGGGAGACAGAGAGTACAGGTGAGAATGAGGCAGCAGCAGAGACCGGGAGAGAGAGCTCAGTGATGGCAAGTGGCTCAGTCCCCTCCCCGGGAACAGGACAAGACCCTTCATTAAGTGATGTAAATAAATGAAAAGGTTCTTTGCTCTGTTCCTATCCTGCTGCCGCTGATTGGTCCGGCAAGTCCTCATGGGAGCTGATCTCCTGCCTTGCAGTTGTTGGAGCTGCTGCTGCTGAAGCTGCTGCTAGTGATCCGAGGAAATCCCTCTGTGGCTGCAGAAAACCCTCGGAGCGCAGACAAGACAGCCTCCGGAGACACCGCTGGTACAGGTGAGAAGACCTCGGAAAATGCTGCTGAAACACCGACCTCAAGAGGAGCTGCTGGACCACCAACCTTGAGAGGGAGAGCCGATGAAGCTGCTGATGAGGAGGTAGGGAGCGAAGCAGCCAGTGGTGAGGTCTGGAGCCAAGCAGCGGCTGAGACGATCTCTGATGCCGGGCCGGAACCAGGCTGGGAGGAATTGTGCGGAGTACCCAAATGCCTGAGCAAGTTCCAAACTTGGGATATACTGGCATGCAGTTGAGCTAGCTTGGGAACAACCATCAGGTCTGGATTGCAGAGAAGGAGTTCCTCTGCTTGCCACAGATTCCCCAATCCCTCCAGTGGACTGGGGTGACTGAGCCACTGGTCCATGAGACGAGAGACCTCGTTTACAATTTCCTCTACTACCTCCCGGCTCAGGTACCACCTACTCCAGCTGTTTTTGCCTGCTGAGTCCTGTTTTGAGGGTGTCTTTCTGTCATGTTTGCCTCTACGAGGCTTAAGAATGGACTCAACTATGGGGCAAGGTTTAGGTATATTTATTCACAAAAGAAAACACAGCTCAAGGGTTGAACAGAAAATAAAGCCGTAACGGCAGAAAACTACATGGATAGAACGTAGCAAATAATAATAAATTCCAGACCTGTGGTGAAGACTGACGAAGACACCCTACTGAGGGTGGGCGTGAGGTGTATACTGTATGTAGGGCTGGCAATGATTAACAGACGAGGTGCAGCCATGAGCAATTAACAAGACCAATAGCGGGAACAGGAGTTAACTGAAGGCGCTGTCATAATGAGAAGACACAAGCTGCAAAGCAGGACAGGAAAAGGGTGATAATACAGTACACAGAATGAACCATAACTAAAGGTGAGAGCAGAATAACAATAATGACAATTGAAAGGAAACATAACTTAAAGAGTGGGACATGTTTGCAAACATATCTTCCCATGATAGTTATCTTATTTCCTTGCTTAATATTACTCTGCATTTTTATTGTTAAAGCACTTTGTGATCTTTATCTGTGAAAAGTGCTATATAAATAAAGTTCTTCTTCTTCTTTCTCATATTAATATTAGTAGAGCTGACTTGGCGCCTTCCTTGTATCCCAACTTGTGGGTGTGCCCTGACCAGTTTGCAATAGGTTTGTAGAAATAATTGACTAATAATATTGTTGAAGAGTCTGTGATGCTCTGTGGACATTTTCACAGATCCACCTGCTCTCCATTCTGATCAGCTCAGCTGCTGCCTGTACAGGTTTGGACATGGCTGTGCTCATGTCCTCACTTTATATTCATATTTGATCTTTCTGTTATTCTCTGGACATGAGTTCAGCCATGTCCTCGTCCTTTGTTAGTTTGTTTCTCTGTGTTTCCCCTGCCTCAGTTCAGATGGTATTTTGGAATTCTCTGTATTTGTTTTTACTTATTATCATAGTTATGTTTTGTTCTCTATTTTGGTCTGGGGTTCGAAGTTAGTTTTGTATGATTCTCTCTTTGTTATTATTATCATTTGTCATGGTGGTGTATTCCCTGGACCTGTATTCATGTCTCTGGTTTACCTTTTGTCTCAGTTCCTCATGTTTCCCATGCCTATAGCCACTCCCTGCTGTCTCAGATTACCCCTAATTGTACCCACCTGTTCCTCATTGTTTGCCAATTATCCCCTGTCTATATATGTATGTGTCATTCCTTGTCAGTTGTGGTGTCCTTGTCTCATTTTGGCGTGATTACACACATCCATCTTGTTTTGCCTAGTCTGTAGTCAGAATTCTTGTTGTGTCAAGTTCCTAGTTTTTGTTTCAGCGCTGCTTTATTTTCTGTTCTGTACCTGCATTAATAAATTACAGTCTATCAAATTCACCTGGCGTTTGGGTTCTCACTTTCATTGCCCCAGAGGGGCAATCCTGACACTGCCTGCAGCAAACTCAGACAGCTAAACACACATACTTGTTTGTGTAATGGGACCTGTCAGGGATCTGTCAAAGCCAACTTAAGTGTAACACTTTCAAGCTACAGGATATTATGAAGATCCAAATTGCTGTTTAGCCCTCCTTGCCATGTTTTTACCTTTGACTGCAGTCTGTACCATCAGCTGTCCACACAGGCAAGGCCAAAAATGACAGCGTAGTAAACCAAAGTATGTACTGTATGCTGTTCTGGTAGGTATGCAAAAATATCAGAACACCGGCTAATTGGGCTTTGGCTTTGAGGATTATTACAAGTACCTGGGAGTCTACGAATCAACTGCTTATTGTTAACAATGAGGATAACGATTAGACTCCAACGATGTCTAACTTCATCTGAAAGCACCTGGACAGGTGACTGTGTGGAAGCTAGCCTTTAGCTAACGCTAATTCAAATTAGATCACATATCAAAAGAACAGAGCAAAAACAGAAAAACAAACAGGAGAAATTAAGTTGGGGGCTCTGTGAATAATTTATGGGCTGACATATGGATAAACATGCATGATCAGAGAATATTTTACTGTTTTTATAAATATTGCTCTGGTTTTCAAAACAGTATTGACTAACCTGCAGGAGCATGAGTCTAATTTTAATTTGACGTTTTCTCAGTTTTTACATGTTTAACATTTAAAAAACCCACAACAGGGTTAGGCCCCAGTTTATAGCCTTTAAGTATCTTGTGTAAAGCTTTACAAAATATCTGCAAGTGTAACAATCCGATTTTCTTCTACTTTTTCATCAAAAAAAAAAAAGAAATCAAATGTTTTGTTTACCTTGGCTTTGGGCACACAAAGGTTGTTGAGTTCACACATTGCACATCTCAAACCCAGCCACTTACAAACTGGTTGTAAGCTTCTACACCTTTATAGGATCTTAGTTGTTTAAGAGTGTAATCAGCTCTGGTACTGTATGTTAGATATGAATATTAACAGACAGGCAGTGTGGTAGCGAGGACACAGGCAGGGTGACATCATCACACCATGTTTACTTAAGGGGACTGTTGGCAGGAGTCGTCCTCTTTGGCGCCTCACCTTCAAGCTGACCACAGCCTGTAGCAGCCTGTTATTAGCTTGTTAGCCACTAACCCCCTGACACATGTACCATCTGTGTCCAGTTATAATAAAGCTATAGTACAGCATAACTCCTGCCTCTGCGGTCCTATTTTCAGACATAGCAATTGGCGACGAGGAGAAAAATCTGTCTTCTTGTGGAATATTAATTGTTTTCCCCGAAGATGGAAGCATCTTTACCACCACCTCCGCCATTCCTCGTGACCCCAGGCGAACCGCCCATTCCATGGCCCCGTTGGTTCAAATTGTTCCACAACTATTCAGCGGCAATGGACCTAGGAAGACATGGTAAAATGAGAATGCAAGCAATTCTTATTCACTGCCTGGACACTGAGGGTCATCGTATATTTGACACCCTCGGACAAGTGGACACATATGAGGAGTACATTGCACCACTGGCAGGAAATTTCACGCAGCCCAACAGCATATTGACAAGGAGGGTTAGTTTCCACCAGCACCATCAGCAGACAGGTGAGTTGACACAACAGTTCATCACACACCTCTGCAGTCTGGTGAACACGTGTGAATTCGGCAGTTTGGAGGATGAGATGGTGCGGGACCAACTGGTGGTCTACACCAACAACCCGTGGTTATGGACGGAGCTGATCAGGGCACCCAGTAACCTGCCGTTGGCAAAGGCAGTGGAGTTGGCGTTCCAGCTGGAGGCTGCTGACAAGCTGGAATCACAGCTGGGTGGGCCACAGCAACGAGCTAAGTCAATGCTAGCAGTCGAGCTGAAAGAAGAGGAATCCGGCCGCGCTGTGTCCTTCTCGGAGGACGTCGAAGTATGTGCCATGAAACATTGAAAATGTGGTGACTGCGGCTCCCTGGTGCACTGAGGGGGAGCGTGTTCCTGCCCAGCCAGGGGGCAGTGATGCAGACGCTGTGGCAAACTCAGCCACTTCGCCAAGGTGTGCAGATCGTCACGACGGACGTCAGACCAGCCACCCAGCCCAAAAAACCCACCAATGACCACCAACCGCGCTGTGAACTCTGGAGGCTCGGTGTACATGTGGTGTACAGTGAAGCTGGACGATGTTGACTTGTCATTGCTGCTGGACACCAGCGCTGTGAGGTCCGTGCTGAATTGGATTTCCGTTAAGAGATTCTTCCCTAACCATCCAATTGAGAAAAATCCAACGGAGTTATATGGCTATGGGCACACACGCATCAGCTTGGTAGGAACCATGTCACTGGCGATTCGCTATGGGTCAAGAGCCCTCCCGGCATTCGTTTTCCAGGTAGCGACACATGGGGATAATATCCTGGGTTGTGACCTGTTTTACAAACTGGGTTTTACCATCTGCAACAACCTGGGGCTCTTTTGGAACGCTGATGTTGGGAGCGCAACATGCTCGGACGGGGATACAGCTGCTCAGAGTTTGAGACCGCAGGGAGAGGACAGCGGGAATGAAGGGCATAACCGGACTTGTCCCATATCAGTGCCTGGCGTAGACAACAAGGGGCAGCTGCAGGGCAGCAGGATGGAGAGTTTGTGGCCCAGCAGGATCCAGTGAAACAATGCCAAATGAGGGCACGTCCCGCCACCGACATGAAGGATATGTCGCCACAACAGCAACGCCGTGTGCGGCGGAACCGACTGCTGCTTGCAGCGCTGAAATATGTTCGGTCCAATGATCTGGACGCACGGACCCACAGGGGGTCTCATCATCGCCGATGAGAACTGCTGCACAGTTGGGGCCAGCCACTTCCCAGCTGGTTCGAGATGGCATGCCAGCCGTCTGCGTAGAGTAAGAACAACTGCCCCAGAACCAATCCAGCCAGTGTGGGACCCGGACTGGGACTTTGCAGCGGAACAACTCGACCCATCGTGTGTAGCCCTTACAGTGCCACACTCATGAGGGCTGACCAGGGGCCCCAACTTGGATCTCAGCGGTGACTGTGTTTGGAACTGTTTAGCAGGGCACGACTGTTTCAATGTGGCAGAATAATCTACACAGTCATGCAGGGTCTACCCGGTGGCCCAGGTTCTGTTCTTTGAAAAAAATAAAAAAGAGAGAAACGTGAGAGCTGCTGTGTGCTCTGGGTTTGATGTGTCCATGATGTTCTGAGTTTTTCAAGGGGAGGTAGATGTTAGATATGAATTCATAGTTTTCGATCATGTGACTTCCGGCGGGATCACTGGCCATCATGGAGGGGATAATCACGTAGTAAAATGGAACAAAAAAAAGTGAAAAAGTCCAAAATTTATTATGAAACTCTTGATAAAGAGTTTCATAATAGTAAGAGAGACTTTGATGAAGACCCTGGAGAGACTGCTCCTTGCTCATCTCCGCCCCCTGGTGGAACCAGCGATGGATCCACTCCAGTTCGCCTACCAGCATGGCATTGGGGTGGAGGATGCAGTGATCTTCTTCCTTCACCGTTCTCTGTCCCACCTGGAGAAGCCCGGGAATATGGTGAGGATCATGTTCTTTGACTTCTCCAGTGCTTTCAACACCATCCAACCGATGATCCTGAAGGACAAGCTGCTGCGCGCAGGGGTGGACCAGCACCTGTCATCATGGATCCTGGACTACCTCACGAACCGGCCTCAGTTTGTGAGAACCCGGGACTGTGTTTCCGACACGATCATCAGTAGCACCGGGGCCCCCCAGGGAACGGTGCTGGCTCCCTTCCTGTTCACTCTTTATACTGCGGACTTCTCACACAACACAACACATTGCCATCTACAGAAGTTCTCTGATGACTCTGCGATCGTTGGTCTCATCTCCAGCGGAGATGAAGCTGAGTACAGAGGGCTTATCCAGGACTTTGTGGACTGGTGCCATCGGAACTGCCTCCAGATCAACGCGAGGAAAACTAAGGAGCTGGTGGTGGACTGCCGCAGGCATGGGCAGCCCCTCACAGCACCAGTAAATATACAGGGAACAGACATCGAGATGGTGACATCCTACAAGTACCTGGGTATTCATCTGAACAATAAACTAGACTGGTCACACAATACTGACGCACTCTACAAGAAGGGACAGCGCAGGCTGTTCCTGCTGAGGAGACTCAGGTCTTTTGGTGTACAAGGGGCGCTGCTGAAGTCATTCTATGACACGGTGGTGGCATCAGCCATCACTTTTGGAGTGGTCTGCTGGGGCAGTGGCATTACTGCAGCCGATAGGAAGAGACTGAACAAACTGATTAAGAAAGCTAGCTCTGTCCTGGGGCAACGCCTTGATCCGATGGAGGAGATAGGAGAGAGAAGGACGGTGGCTAAACTGTCATCTCTGCTGGAGTCCGAGTTCCACCCTATGCAGGACATACTGGATGCACTGAGGAGCTCATTTAGCAGCAGACTACATCATCCCAGGTGCACAACCGAGAGGTTTCGTAGGTCCTTCCTACCAACGGCTGTCAGACTGTACAACCTAAGCAGGGCTGCTCGCAGAGATAGCAAAAAGACCTAACAAACTAATAGTTTTTTTTTTTTTTTTTTTTTTTTTTTTTTGAATGCAAAAGATGCAATAGACTTACACAATGGTCCTCTCCGGCATACAACTAGGAACATACCGGTCGCTATGGAGGGTGAGAATATGTATGGGCACATAATCATACCATGTAGGATAACTAAATAGACGGTTATGCTGTTTCATCCCACCTAGCAACAATGCTCTGCACTGTGTGTGTTTATATATTTACATATTTATTCCATCTAGCTACAATGCTCAGCACTGGGTGTGTTTATATTTATATATCTATATATTTATTCCATCTAGCTACAATGCTCCGCACTGTGTTTTTATATATCTACATATTATTCCATCTAGCTACATTGCTCCGCACTGTGTGTGTTTATATACTTGCATATTTATTCCACCTAGCTGCAATGCTCCGTACTGTGGGTGTTTATATATTTACATATTTATTCCATCTAGCTACAATGCTCTGCACTGTGTGTTCATATATTCATATATTTATTCCATCCAGCTACAATGCTCTGCACTGTGTGTCTGTGTGTGTGTGTGTGTATATATATATTTTATAGTAATATGTACATATGTATATTAGCTGCTCTTGCTTGCTTGTTTTTTTTTTTTTTTTTTTTTTTCTTGCCTTCTGATTGTTGCTCTGAGTGTTGCTATCCCTGTGCTGTTGCAATCCTGGAATTTCCCCGTTGTGGGACTAATAAAGGCTTATCTTATCTTATCTTATAATGACAGACAGCGGTATGACGACAAATTAGTTTTAATTGAGAAACAGACCCCCATTTCATTCCAAAGCAAAACTGGCCAAAAGACACTGAGAAATGGGCTAGCATTACGTATCCAGACATGTACAAAGCTAAATATATTTCTTGATCTTCAGAACACATCATGCATGTTTCTCCACATCGGCCCATAAATTATTCACAGAGCTCCCAACTTAATTTCTCCTGTTTGTTTTTCTCTGTTTTTTTTTGTTTTGTTTTTTATATATGTGATCTAATTTGATTTAGCATTAGGTAAAGGCTGGCTTCATTCAGCACACTCACCTGTCCAGGTGCTTTCAGATGAATTTAGACATTGTTTCTTGGTGTCTAATGGTTATCCCTTATTGTTAACAATAAGCAGTTGATTTATAGACTCCCAGCTACTTGTAATCCTCAAAGCCACAGGCTGATTAGCCGGTGTTCTGACATTTTGGCATCAAAATAGCAAACCTTGGGTTACTACTCCGTCATTTTCTCCAGTTGTTGTTCAGAAGAATTAAGACCCCCCAAGCAAGAGACACTCTTGAATGTTGGTGAAGTCTGGATCTCAGCATTGTTCTGAAAAAGCCTCAACTCCAGCTAAGGTTAGCTTTAGCAGCTAGCTTGTTCCAGCACGGAGTGTCACGGCTTTACTGGTTTCCTGCAAGCAGCCTCAAGAATAAAGTAGCATTGTTTTTCTCCTCTTTGGAGACTTCTTTCATTGGAAAGGAAACAGGAGGAGAGCAGGAGCCAAGTGTGAGGTCTAATCAGCCGGAATGATTAGAAGCATCTGCGTAGCTGAGCATGGGACATTTTCTGTCTCGCCTGTGTGGACACAGCTGATTTTACAGACTGCAGTCAAAGGTAAAAACTTGGCAAGGAGGGCTAAATAGTGATTTGGATCTTCATAATATCCTGTAGCTTGAAATTGTGACACTTAATCCCTGATAGGTCCCATTAGGTGAACAAGTATGTTTGTTTAGCTCGCTCTGTGTGTGTGTGTGTGTGTGTGTGTGTGTGTGTGTGGCTGGCAGCAGCTGAGCTGATCAGAACAGGGCGCTTATGAATCTGTGAAATTGTCCACAGAGCATCACAGACTGGTCAACAATATTATTAGTCAATTATTCCTATAAACCTATAACAAAATGGTCAGAGCACCCGCAAGTTGGAATACAAGGAAGGCGCCACATCAGCTCTGCTAATACTAATAGGAGAAAGCCAAATTCTCTTCCGTTTCTCTGATAGTTCCTGAGTTGACTCGCCTTGGTTCAAAATAATTGCAGGTAATCAATAAAAAACACTTTCTCCTTCCCACCAGTGTTTGTACAACCAATTATTCCACAGTAGTGCATTATATTTATATAATTTTCAGCTTTAATGAAATAGAATACCCCCTGCAGCTTCCCATCCAATATGGCCACCCATATTGCGACTGGCAGCCGTGTGACGTCATCTTAAAAATGGTAAATGGTGTTCACTTATAGGCTATAGCGCTTTTATTCTCATCTCTTGATGACCAAAGCGCTTTACAGATCCTGCCATCCACCCATTCATGCACACATTCATCTTAAAACTAGGAATATTAGACGGGCAGCATGGTCATGAGGACACAGGCAGGGTGACGTCATCACGCCGTGTTTACTTAAATACATGTGTAATGACAATAAAGTTGAATCTCATCTCATCTCATCTTAAGGGGACTGTTGGCAGGAGTCGTCCTCTTTGGCACCTCGCCTTCAAGCCGACCACAGCCTGTAGCAGCTTATTATTAGCTTGTTAACCACTAACCCCCGACACGTGTACCATCTGTGTCCAGTTATAATAAAGCTATAGTTTAGCATAACTGCTGCCTCTGCTGTCCTATTTTCAGACATAACTCTGTACAGTAATAAATTAACGATATCTGGATAGGTGATGCTAGCCCACTTCTCCATGTCTTTTGGCCAGTTTTGCTTTGGAATGAGATAGGGGGCCTGCTTCTCAATTCAAACTAATTTGTCGTTATATTGCTGCCTGTTGTTATTATCAAGAATTTCATAATAAATTTCTGACGTTTTCACATTTTTTTTGTTCCATTTTGCTCCATGATTATCCCCCCAGCATGGCCGGCGATCTTATTCACCCCGCCAGAAGTCACATGATCGAAAACTATGAATTTTGATCTTACTTTGATGATTTTGTAAGTAAGTAAAATTTATTTATATAGCACTTCTAACAGAAAGGATCACAAAGTCCTGCACAATAAAATAAAACACAACATCACAAATACAATAATAAAGGCATAAAAACATTAAAAATCATAAAAACCATAATCAAACTGAAAAGCCTGTTTAAACAGCAGTGCCTTCAGCTGCTTTTTAAAAGCCCCAACAGAGTCTACTGAGCGCAAAGACAATGGTAGAGCATTCCACAGTTTTGGTGCCATTGCCTGAAAGCGCTCTTTCACCTTGAGTTTTAAAATGGGTTCGAGGGACAGCCAGTAAAAGTTGATCCGAGGACCTCAAAGACCGCGAGGGTTTATACACATTAAGCAGCTCAGTGATGTATTTAGGGGCCTGATCATGAATAGCTCTAAAAACAAGAACTAAAATTTTAAACTGAATCCTAAAACCAACTGGGAGCCAGTGAAGTGCTGCCAAAACCAGTGTAATGTGAGCCCTTTTCTTAGTGTAAGTTAAAAGTCTGGCAGCCAAATTTTGAACAACCTGGAGGCGTTGAAGGCGCTTTTGGCTCAGACAGGTAAAAAGACTATTACAATAGTCTAAGCGAGAAGAAATAAGAGCATGAATAATCATCTCAAGTTCCGCCTTTGACACCAGGGTACTCAACCTAGAAATATTCTTCAGATGGAAGAAACAATTTCTAATTAATTGATTAATGTGGTGCTCAAAAGACATAGCCGAGTCAAAACTGACACCAAGATTCCGAAGACTCACCTGGACAGAGGAACCTACTGTACCCATGTGGTGCTTAATAAGCGGGATCTTGTTTTCAGGAGCGATAATTAATGTCTCTGTCTTGTCTGAGTTAAGCTGTAAAAAGTTTGCACTTAACCACTGTTTGATGTTAGACAAGCAGTTAGTTAAAGATGACAGCATGTGAAACTCAGACTCTTTAAAAGAGCAATACAACTGAATATCGTCAGCATAAAGATGATAAGAAATATCATTGAACTGGCTAATTATCCGTCCCAGTGGCAAAATGTAAATTAGAAATAAAATGGGTCCTAGAACTGATCCTTGTGGTACCCCACATGAATACTGTGCTATTTCAGAAAAGATCTGATTCACGGACACATTAAAGGTTCTTCCGGAGAGGTATGATGAAAACCATTTTAAAACAGAACCAGACAACCCTAGCTCTTTGAGTCTGTTGATCATTATACAGTGATCAACAGTGTCAAAGGCAGAAGAAAAATCCAATAAAACCAAAACTGTATTTACTGTAATGACTCGCTCTGTGCCATCATCTTCTACAGCTGCGTGCACACCTGCTCCCCATCACTCACGGGCTTTGTAACCTGCTCTGCCTGGAGACTGGCACGGAGCCATCTGTCTCCCTGACTGCAGAAACCCGACTCTCGTCTTCTAGCCTATGTCCAGGTTTCTTCACTCCTGTCAAGGACCTCCTCATCCTGGCTTCATCCCTTGGAAAGATTCAGCCTCACCACACCAAGTAAGGGCTATTGCTACTCACCCTTTCCAGCTATTTTCCCCTGTGCACAGGCAGACTCCTCTGGCGGCGGAGTTAGTTCTCCTCGGCAGTGGAACGTGCCTTCCTCGCTCCAGCGGGCCACCTGTCCATCACCAGCGTGTACAGCAGATGCTGTCTTCCTGGCAGTAGCCTCCGGGCCAACCTGAGCATCCCTCTTCCACCTGCAAAGTAAGCCCCAGTCATTGCTTCGCACATTCTCTGGTGGACTGCACTAACATCTGTGCCTCTGTCTTGTCATAGGGTTGCCAGGCTGAACGGCGCTCTGCTCACCCCAGCTACAACGTCACTGCTGACAGCCATCACCGCATTCACTACACATACACGCACTCACACACTTACACGATATCAATAAAGATAATTGAATCCACTTGAGCCTGTGTCTGTTCCCTGGGTCTGGTAAACATGTCAGTACGGCTCCGTCAAAGCGACCCAGCGAACAGCGTGCTAGCGCCAAATTAACAACTTAGAGGCTCGAGTGGATCAAATAGCTTACCAGCAGCAGGTTATCCTGAATCAGTTGGCACAAATTAACAGCCGGTTGGATCATCTGGATGAGCAGCAGGCGTTTCCCCTGGCCTCAAGAAGTGTTTCGGCTCCCGCTAGCTCCCCTCCTAGCCAGGCTAGTCAGGTCCCCTTGGCCCGACTCACACCAGTTCCTACACCCGCTCGCTTCGGTGGTAAACTAGGGGGGGGGCCCGTGGGTTCTTACTCCAGTGTGAGACAGTTTTCCAGCGGGTCCCGGGGGATTTTCCAACTGATCAGTCGCATAGGCTACGTTGCTAACTTGTTGGAGGGGCGAGCTCTAGCCTGGGCATGTGCCGTGATGGCTAAGCCAAGCTACGCTAACTTAACTTACAGGCAGTTTGTTAGTGAGTTTAACGAGGTATTTGACCACTCCGACCGCGATAGTGTGCTCACCACTCGGCTGCTAAACCTTCGACAGGGGAGCAGGTCCGTTGTGGACTACGCTGTCGATTTCCGGGTGGTAGCGGCGGAGGTGGGGTGGGAGGATGCCTCATTATGTAGTATCTTTATTAGAAGCCTGAGCCCTAGCCTGCGGGATGAGCTGGCCCGCCTAGATAAGCCTGAGAAGCTAATGGAGCTAATTTCCCTCGCAATCAATTTGGCTAATAGGCTGAGGGAGCGGGTAGCCGAGCAGAAAGCTTCCGGCCACTCGGGTGCCCAGTTTCATCGCTCCTCTCAGCCTCCTCTATTGGCCCTGCCTTCGCTTGAGCCCTCAGACGCACCAGAGGCTATGGTAATGGGGCGGACCAAGCTCTCGTTGGCTAAAAGGCAGCACCGCAGGGAACTAGGCCTATGCATGTATTATGAGAGTGATGAGCATGAGGTAGAGTCCTGCCCCATTTGGCCAAAAGAGGGGGTCCATGCATCACAGTAGGGGGACTCACGGACTCATCTCGGCCTAATCCCCTCTCCAAATGTCTCCTGCCCATTAGGTTTATCTATAAGCAGACTGAATTCCTCACACATGCTTTGATTGACTTGGGGGCTGAGCAGAGCTTCATCTCGGGGGAACTGGCAACCTGACTGGGGCTTCCCTGCCAACCACTTAAGTTCCCCTAAGGCTCATTGCTTTGTCCAAGGCCCCTCTGGTGACGGTGTCGCAGCAAACCGTCCTGGTGCCTGTCATCATTTCTGGCAACCACCGGGAGGACCTGAGCCTGTTTGTTTTACCCACATCGGCCTCTCTTGTCATCCTGGTCTACCCCTGGCTCCGGCTCCACAACCCCACCTTTGACTGGCGTGCGGGGAGTGTTATCTCTTGGAGCTCTTTTTGCCTCAGCGCGTGGTTGCAATCCGCAGCATGCTCACCATCTGTATCCCTGTCCACCCCCGCCTCCCCTTCTCCTGACCTGTCTAGGGTGCCGCCCGAATATCACGACCTGGGAGCAGTGTTTAGCAAGTCCCAAGCGCTGTCTCCCCCCCCCCCCCCCCCACCGCACATATGACTGCACCATCAATGTCTGGGCTGGTGCTCCACTGCCGTCGAGCCGCCTTTACAGCTTATCGGCTCTGGAGCAAGAGGCGATGGACACCTATATTAAGGAGTCACTCAGCTCGGTCATCATCTGGCCTTCGTCCTTGGCGGTGGGGGTGTGTTTTTTTTTCGTTGGAAAGAAGGATGGCTCCCTGAGGCCGTGTATTGACTTCCGAGCTCTTAACGATATCACCATTAAGGATAAATACACCCTCCCGCTGATGGACACGGTGTTCGACTCCCTCCAGGGGGCCTCATGGTTCACCAAGTTACACCTCCGCAACGCCTACCACCTTGTGCAGATCAGGGAGGGGGACGAGTGGAAGATGGAGTTCCGGACCCCAAGCAGCCACTTTGAATACCTCGTGATGCTGTTTGGGTTGACCAACGCTTCGGCCGTCCTCCAACGCCTAATTAATGACGTTCTCCGGGATTTCCTAGGATCATTCGTCTTCATGTACCTGGACGACATCCTGATCTTCTCCCAGTCGCTGGACGAACACCGGGTTCACGTGAGACGGGTCCTCCAACGGCTCCTGGAGAACAAGCTGTTTGTGAAAGCTGAGAAGTTTGAGTTCCATGCCCACAAGACCTCATTTCTCGGTTTTATCATCTCGCATAATCAGATCATCCCCGACCCCAAGAAGGTTAAGGCGGTGGTGGATTGCCCCCCCCCCGCCCCTTTGAGGAAACAGCTTCAACAGTTCCTGGGGTTTGCCAACTTCTACCGCCGGTTTGTTCAAAATTATAGTGTTATTGCCCTCCCCCTGACCCATCTCACTTCCCCCAAAGTGGCTTTCCGGTGGAAGGAGGAGGCTGCAGCGGCGTTCACCGCACTCAAAACTAAATTCTCCTCCTCTCCTATCCTGACACAGGTGGACCCTACCTTCCAGTGCCTGGTCGAGGTGGACGCTTCTCATTCTGGGGTGGGGGTGGTCCTATCTCGGTGCTCCTCGGTGGACGGGGTGATCCGTCCCTGCGAATTCTTCTCCCGTCATCTGTGCTCGGCGGAGAAGAATTACGACATCGGTGACAGGGAGCTCCTGGCGGTGAAGCTCGCCCTGGGGGAGTGGCGTCACTGGTTGGAGAAGTCCGCCCAACCTTTTATTGTATGGACAGATCACAAAAATTTGGAGTACCTGAGGACTGCCAGACGTCTGAACACCCGTCAGGCCCGTTGGTCCTTGTTCTTCAGGCGCTTTAATTTCACGATCACTTACCGCCCAGGGGCTAAGAACGCTAAGCCTTGTCTAGGCAATTTGCTTCGGATGCTGCAGAGGGGCGTGAGCATACCATCCTTCCTACTTCTTGTGTCGTGGACGCCCTCTCGTGGGGCATCAGGAAGAAGGTCCTGAAGGCGCAGGAGACTGAGCCGGATCTGGGCGGGGGGCCTGCGGAGAGGTTGTTCGTTCCTTGATCTGCTCGGAGCAAGGTAATCCACTGGGCCCACTCCTCTAAACTCTCATGCCATCCGGGGTGACCTGCATGGTGGAGATTCTCCAGAGGACGTTCTGGTGGCCGGCGCTTCGGAAGGACATCACCGACTACATCCGCGTCTGTCCTCAGTGCGCCACCGGTAAGACACCATCTTCTCCTCCTGCAGGTTTACTTCACCCGTTGTCGATCCCCAGCAGGCCCTGGTCCCACATCGCCCTGGACTTCGTTACCAGCCTTCCCCCTTCTAATCATTACACCACTGTCCTCACCATTGTTGACCGTTTCTCCAAGGCCGCCCACTTTGTCTCTTTGCAGGGCTGCCTACGGCATGGGACACAACGGACCTGCTGGTGCAGCACTTGGTACGTCTTCATGGGATACCTGTTGACATCATCTCTGACCGGGGTCCCCAATTCGTGTCCCAGGTGTGGAGAGCCTTTTGTAACACGCTGGGGGCGACGGTGAGCCTGTCCTCCGGTCACCACCCACAGAGCAATGGGCAGTGTGAGCGGGCAAATCAGGAGCTGGCGGCCGCCCTACATTGTGTCATCTCCTCCAGTCCCTCGTCTTGGAGCACTCATCTCCCCTGGATCGAGTACGCCCACAACTCGACCGTGTCTTCAGCAATTGGTATGTCTCCTTTCAAGGCCTCTCTGGGTTATAATCCCCCGCTTTTCCCTGAGGAGGAGAGGGACATTGCTGTGCCATCGGTCCATGTTCACCTGAGACGCTATCGCCGGCTCTGGACGGCTACCCACACGGCCCTTCTTCACACTGCTGAGCGCAATTCCAGGACCGCGAATTGCCGCAGGAGACCAGCCCTACGATACCAGGTGAGTCAACAGGTTTGGTTATCTGCTCAGCATATCAATCTGAAGACAGAAAAGAAGAAGTTGGCCCAACGCTTTATCGGCCCTTTTCCCATTGTTTGCATTATTAATCCCGTGGCTGTGCGCCTGGCTCCCCCCCCCTCCCTCCACATCTGCCCTGCGTTTCATGTCTCCCAGATCAAACCTTTCTGTTCCAGCCCTCTCTGCCCCCCTCCCAGGTCTCCACCCCCACCTGTGGTGATCGACGGCGACCCGGCGTGGAAGGTCAATGCCATCTTGGACGTCTGCCGCTGGGGTCGTAGTCTGCAGTACCTGGTGGACTGGGAGGGGTATGGCCCGGAATGGAGGTCCTGGGTACGTCCGTCCTTCATGTTGGATAAACAACTCATCAGGGACTTCCACCGGACGCACCCAGGTAGGCTGGATCAGGTGCCGGGAGGCACTTCTCGGGGGGGGGGGGGTACTGTAATGACTCGCTCTGTGCCATCATCTTCTACATCTGCTCGCACACCTGCTCCCTATCACTCATGGGCTTTATAACCTGCTCTGCCTGGAGTCTGGCACGGCGCCGTCTGTCTCCCTGACTGCAGAAGCCCGACTCTCGTCTTCTAGCCTACGTCCGGGTTTCTTCGCTCCTGTCAAGGACCTCCTCATCCTGGCTTCATCCCTTGGAAGGATTCAGCCTCACCACAACAAGTAAGCGCTATTGCTACTCACCCTTTCCAGCTATTGTCCCCTGTGCACAGGTGGACTCCTCTGGCAGTGGAGTTAGTTCTCCTCAGCAGCGGAACGTGCCTTCCTCGCTCCAGCGGGCCACCTGTCCATCACCGGCGTGTACAGCAGACGCTGTCTTCCTGGCAGTAGCCTCCGGGCCAACCTGAGCGTCCCTCTTCCACCTGCAAAGTAAGCCCCAGTCATTGCTTCGCACATTCTCTGGTGGACTGCACTAACATCTGTGCCTCTGTCTTGTCATAGGGTTGCCAGGCTGAACAGCACTCTGACAGCCATCACCGCATTCACTACACATACACGCACTCACACACTTACACGATATCAATAAATTTAATTGAATCCACTTGAGCCTGTGTCTGTTCCCTGGGTCTGGTAAACATGTCATTTACCAGCGTCAGCCGCCATCATAATGTCACTGGAGACTCTGACTAAAGCAGTTTCAGTAGAATGATTTTTCCGAAAGCCCGACTGAAATTTATCCATGATATTACAATTTGCCAAAAATGACATAAGCTGCTCAGCCACTACCTTTTCCAGAATTTTTGATATGAAAGGGAGTTTAGAGATTGGCCTATAATTATTTGGCTGTGATGGATCCAAACTCGGCTTCCTAAGTATTGGTTCAACCACAGCATGTTTGAAGGGGCTGGGAACCACACCAGCTGAAAGTGAAATGTTTCAGTTCATCAGCTGAAGGACCAATTGACTCAAAAACTGCTAAAAACAGCTTAGTAGGGAGTACATCAGCAGGGGAAGAGGAAGGTTTCATCTTCTGCAGCAGAGCCGTGATGTCCTGAAGGGTCACAAGATTAAAAGTGGACCATTTACAAGGTGTGGGCATAACACTGGCACAGTTAAAAGAAGATGATGGCAAAATGTTTTCCCTGATATCTCTGATCTTACCAACAAAGAAATTAAGAAATTTGTTACTGTTTGCTTTACAGAACACAGGAATTAGAGAGGCAGCAGGTGAGACAAGAGTGTTAATTGTGTCAAATAAGACTAGGATTTTTCTTATTTGTGAAAATAATTTTTGAAAAATACTGATTCCTGGCATCCCTCAGCATGTCATTTAAGGAGGCTCTAAGTTCCCTTAGATGGAGTCTGTGAACCTCCAATTGGGTGAATTTCCGTAAGCGTTCTATCTTATGACAATTTCTCCTAAAGGATCAAATGGAGTCATTTATCCAGGGATAAAGCTTTTCAGGAGAAGCAAGGACAGATTTCACTGGTGCCACTTTGTCTAAAATAGCCATACAGTGGCTGTCTAATGTCTGAGTGAAGGCATCAGGATCTTTAATTCCCATCAGTATGTGTGGCTCAAACAAAGCAGAGAAGTCATTTGCTGCCTCTTGGTTAATAATCCACCTTTTTGCTGCCTTTTTCAGAGGGGGAGGATTCACAGGGAAATTAGCATTAAAAAGCACACAGCTGTGATCACTGATCTGGAAGTCATCCACACACACATTTTCAATATTCAAGCTCAAAGAAAAAACAAGGTCCAAGGTGTGACCCTTAGCGTGTGTAGGGCCTGAAACATGCTGGATGAGGTGATAAAAATGAGTGATGGATAAAAAGTCAACAGCTGTGTTACATGTAACATCATCAATATGAATGTTAAAATCACCAATAATTAAAACCCTCTTCACTTTAATAAGAGAAGATAAAAAGTCTGTAAAATCCATAAGAAAGACACTTGCAGGACCAGGAGGACAGTAAATTAAAACACAGTAAAAGGTATTAAAGGTCCCGACTTTTATTATCTGAGACTCAAAGGAGGAGGAGGGCTCAGACTTTACCAGTCTGCACAGGTGGCTGTCCCAGTATACCACAGCGAGTCCTCCACCACGTCGCCCAATCTGGGGAGTCCCGATAACAGAGCAGCCAGGGGGACAGAGCTCCTTCAGGTGGAAAAACTCATTTTCTCTCTGCCACGTTTCCACCAGGAACATAAAATCCATATCTTCTCTCAAGAAAAGTTCATTAAGAGTGAGAGATGTGTTAGAAATGGAGTGAGCGTTAAGCAACGCCATCCGGATGGGTGATGGCTCAGCTGCAATCACAGCTGATCGGAGTGAAACTGACAGCAGGCACCTGATATGGTCACGTGACTTCCAGCTGCGCCGGGTGGTCAGTCTCTGGTCAGGCAGGATGAATCGAGACCCTGGAGGTAAAACCATGATCCCATCCACAAGCGTCCTGGACATAAGTGTTTGTGAGACGGCAGAGCAATCCAGCAGCTGCAGAGAAGCATCCCTAGTCACGTCCTGGATAGGAACCCGTAACAGACACCGGGTGCGTTCACGGTGACCAGACCAGGAACCCTCAGTCCGGAGGGCTCGTCTCCTCTTAGCTTGACAGCCAGCTCTGCAACCCCGTCTCCTGGCTTCTTCCTAGGCTTACCAGGACGCCAGCTCGCGAAGAGAAGCCGGTACTCGGGTGAGGAGGGAGAACACACAAACGGGGGCGGAAAAGTTTGTCTGTGACCCTCCCAAGAGTCAAATGATCTTTCCATAGACAATTTAATCCGGTACAACGACTGTCGATCATATCTCAGTGTAGCGGACACTTTCATTTAGTGATAAGGTTGATATAACAACAACAATGACAAACAGCGATAGACGACACAGACGAAGTGAGGCAATAGCCAGGCCAAACACAAGCGCCATCTTGCCATCAATTAAGCGGGGATGGGACAAATATCTGAATACCCAATTTTGCAACATATAATTGCAATTTTGCAATTATATATTATTGAAAACGTGAATTTTATCTGCTTTTTTTTTAAAAAATTATCATTAACAGAAGTTGGATTCATTTTTAAGCTATTGGTTACTTTTCGTCTATGAGTAAAAACAACTTGAAATCGGCACAAAAGAATGTTAAGCCTTATAACCATGCAAAGGGGTGTTTGTTCAGACCAAATGGAAACGAGCAAATTTTTCGCTTGTTGCATTTTAACTCAATGTAAATACCGGAATAGATGTGAATTCACCGTCTGAGGGAGTTGCAGACGAGCAGAGCTGCCTTTATAACTTCTACAGCTGTGTTCAACCTGCTGTGGAAATCCCCCCAAACACTGTCATGCTTAGGTTTACGTTATCCGACGGGGTCTCAGCTGAGAAAATTATCCCTACCTCCAAAATTTTATCTGGATGATGGTTGGTTACACTGCTAGCCTGCTAGCCTTGTTAGCACGTCCGTGGCAGGAGTCCGTGAGTAAATAGCTGGACATTCCGATTCTGCTGCAGAGCTCCTGATCCATCTGTCTGCAGGTGAGTGGCAGTCTCATTTTCAAACTAGTTTACTCTCCAATGGTGATATTATGATGGCAGAATCTCAAGGCCACTACTAGCCAGCACTATCCCTTAGACATGAATGTGTGTATTTGGGTGTCTCTTGCATGTACATGTATTCACACTGCACAAAACATTGTTAAAAACAAGAAAGAAACAATTGTTTTCTGATTTATGTCATAGAATGAGGGTTATTTTTTGGGATCCTGTTAACTTGAAGGTGGTTGTCAGTCCTTCTTGATATTTTATTTCAAGAGCATGCATAATTGGATTTATCAGTGACACAGTTTGAACCCATTTACCCCTTTACACAGGGAGAGATCGTTGAGAGATTGCTGAGTGAAGACATAAAGACCAGATCTCCAAACGATCTCTCAATTATCTCTCAGCAATCGCCAAGATCTCTCAATGATCTCTCAATAAGCTTCATTGATCTCCACAGTTTTCATTCATTACAAAACAGTCTCTCGACAATCTCCAAGGTTAAATGATCTTTAAACAATCTTTCCATGATCTCTCAGCAATCCTATCAATTTCTCAATGATCTCTCAGCAATCACCAAGAGCTCTCAGTGATCTCTCAATAATCTTCAATGATCTCCACAGTTTTCACTCATTGCAAAACAGTCTTGCAACAGTCTCCAATGATCTTTAAACAATCTTTCAATGATCTCTCAATAGCCCCTTTTCCACTAGTACCTACTCAGCCCGACTCACCTCGACTCTATTCGGCTTGACACAGTATGGTTGGTTTTCCATTTCAACTGAGTACCACCTCAAATGGGTGGGGTTGGGTTCATTACAGGAAGGTGGCTCGTTATCCCGTTATGTTGTTGACATGCTGACGTTTCACTGATGAATAACGTAAAAGACGCTTAAAATCACAAAACACTCACTATCTTCCCAGTGAGCAGCCATCAGCTCAGAGACCTCCTGGTACACTTTTTCATTTCGGGTTGTTTTGCCGCAGCAGGGCCAACTGGGCTGAAAAGTTCATAGTTATCAAATTTGACCAAATGTAGTTTATTTTTCAAGCGCAGCGATCCAAGCACTGCAGCACTGATGGAAGAACTGTGCACACCGACGGGGAAACTGTTGAAAAATAACCGCATTTGATCAAATTTGACCACTATGTGAACTTTTCAGCCGCGGTGCTGGCAGAGTGCTCCGAAATGAAATACCAGGAGGTCTCCAAGCTGATGGCTGCTCACGGGGAAGATGGTGAGTGTTTTGTGATGGTGTTGATGTTTGTAGCCATTTATTTTGTTGATTATCACAGAAATAATAAAAATTCACGGTTGAATTTACAGATGGCAGTTTTGAATCTTGTGAAGACGTCGCTTTCATCCACTGGCCTGTAATCTGTTCACGTCACATTTTCAGCTCAACTCAGCACGGTTGGAACCTCACTGAAGCAGGTCCCAAAAAAGTGCCTGGTACCAGGTACTAATGTAAAACCCTACAGAGTAGAGTTGAGGTGAGCAGGGTTGAGTAGGTACTAGTGGAAAAGGGGCTAATGAACACTCAACAATCTCATCAATCTCCAAATGATCTCTCAGCAGTCTTTCAATGAACTCTATTGGTCTTTCATCAAATGCTCAGTCATTCCTCACTGATCGCTCAGCCATCTCTACCTTCGGGGTGGAAAAATTTGGTGTTCATTGAAAGACAGTAGGGGTGGGAGATATAGCCTAAAAATGATATCACAATATTTCTGTGAATTTTCACAATAACAATATCATGATATCAAGGAATAAGATAAGATAAGATAAGATAAGCCTTTATTAGTCCCACAACGGGGAAATTCCAGGATTGCAACAGCACAGGGATAGCAACACTCAGAGCAACAATCAGAAGGCAAGAAAAAAACAAGCAAGCAAGAGCAGCTAATATACATATGTACATATTACTATAAAATATATAGTATATACACACACACACAGACACACAGTGCAGAGCATTGTAGCTGGATGGAATAAATATATGAATATATAAACACAGTGCAGAGCATTGTAGCTAGATGGAATAAATATGTAAATATATAAACACCCACAGTACGGAGCATTGCAGCTAGGTGGAATAAATATGTAAGTATATAAACACACACAGTGCGGAGCAATGTAGCTAGATGGAATAATATGTAGATATATAAAAACACAGTGCGGAGCATTGTAGCTAGATGGAATAAATATATAGATATATAAATATAAACACACCCAGTGCTGAGCATTGTAGCTAGATGGAATAAATATGTAAATATATAAACACACACAGTGCAGAGCATTGTTGCTAGATGGGATGAAACAGCATAACCGTCTACTTAGTTATCCTACATGGTATGATTATGTGCCCATAGATATTCTCACCCTCCATAGTGACCGGTATTTTCCTAGTTGTATGCCGGAGGGGACCATTGTGTAAGTCTATTGCATCTTTTGCATTCAAAAAACTATTAGTTTGTTACGTCTTTTTGCTATCTCTGCGAGCAGCCCTGCTTAGGTTGTACAGTCTGACAGCCGTTGGTAGGAAGGACCTACGAAACCTCTCGGTTGTGCACCTGGGATGATGTAGTCTGCTGCTAAATGAGCTCCTCAGTGCATTCAGTATGTCCTGCATAGGGTGGGACTCGGACTCCAGCAGAGATGACAGTTTAGCCACCGTCCTTCTCTCTCCTATCTCCTCCACCGGATCAAGGCACTGCCCCAGGACAGAGCTAGCTTTCTTAATCAGTTTGTTCAGTCTCTTCCTATCGGCTGCAGTAATGCCACTGCCCCAGCAGACCACTCCAAAAGTGATGGCTGATGCCACCACCGTGTCATAGAATGTCTTCAGCAGCGCCCCTTGTACACCAAAAGACCTGAGTCTCCTCAGCAGGAACAGCCTGCGCTGTCCCTTCTTGTAGAGTGCGTCAGTATTGTGTGACCAGTCTAGTTTATTGTTCAGATGAACACCCAGGTACTTATAGGATGTCACCATCTCGATGTCTGTTCCCTGTATATTTACTGGTGCTGTGAGGGGTTGTCCATGCCTGCGGCATGGGCAGCCCCTTTAAATTAGCCCCTTAGCCCCTTTAAATTAGCCCCTTTAAATTTCTTTTAAATTTATAAAGGACAGTTTAACAGGCTAACATTAATTATGTTCAACGTATTCATTAAAAACAAAACAGCAAGTCTTATTTCTTCAGTTTATAAAGAGCAGTTTAGAATGCATTTACAGTGATCCCTCGCTACTTCGCGCTTCACCTTTCGCGCCCTCAGTGCATCGCGGATTTTTCAAAAATATTCATCAAAAATTCAAAATTGAGAAATAATGGGCGGGCGCTAGCAGAAGGCAGGGAGACTACATTAGACCATCAGGTGTCAACACGGAGAGCAGCACAACTCTCTGTTCGCTGTTGTCGTGTTGGCTGGGCTCGGAAATCTCGCAAGCTGATTGGCCGAGACGTTTCACCCCGCAAGCTGATTGGCCGAGACGTCTCACCCACCTCCTCTCCCTGCCGAGCACCCATGAAGGGAAGGAAGACCGCATTCATTGCTTTTTATCGCTCGTGTTACTTAGTCTCGCCGCGTGGAACTTTTTGCTGTTCTCTTGTGCCATTTTGTGCGAAATAGTCTTCCCGTCGAGCCACTACGCCGCCTCCTGCAGCTTCAGCTCTATCGGAAGCTGCCCTCGATGATCCTGCGCCTCCAGCACCTCACGATGAGGCGTCACCTGAGGAGCAGTAAAGCTCTCATTAACCTGTGCAGTAAATCATTTTCATCTTGAGTTACGTATCTTGTTATAAGAATAAAAGAGTTCTAAAAACATATTTATGTACACTTTGTTTACATCTACGTATGTATGTACACGTACACACACACACACGTATCATATGAGAGTGAGAGAATGAACGTACGTATTGTTTATGGATGACGTCATTGGGGTGACGCTACTTCACGGTTTTTCACTTTTCGCGGTCGGTTCTGGAACCCATTAACCGCGATAAGTGAGGGATCACTGTAAAACCTTTTTTTTAAAATTCTGTATCAAATATTACCAGAAAATATTATAAACTGTTATGTATGAAATGAGTGAGCCATCTTATGCTGAGCAAAGAACTGAACTTTATTATAGGAAAAGGCAAATACATACTGTGGCTGCAGCCTGTCTGACGCCATCCGGTCTGATGCCCGACGCTGGCTATGGCAATCCTCAGGGGCCAAACCCACATATAACATAAACCACTACATCTTACGTGCACTGAGGGGTGGACTGGGGCAAAAATTCAGGACGGCAATTTGACTTCATCCGAGGCCACCCTATTGTTGGAAACCAGAAACCACCACAGTTTTAGTGGGTTAATATTTTAAAATAACAGGTATCAAACTAGTAGTTATAAATGTAATTATAACCTTCAGCTGGGAGGAAAATTATAAATTTAGATTGTAATAGCTGACCTATTGATTATTAAAACAACTGAATGACTAATCTTTTTTTTTATTATTTAAGTTTTTGTAAAGGGTATACATGTCATTACAGCATTGCATTGTTTACATTTTCATCACATATTCCCCCTTTTTTGACAACATTGGGAAAAAAATTATTACAACACCCTTTTTTAAGTGAAAGAAAAGAAAAATTAAAAAAAACAAAAAAAACAAAAAACGAAAGAGCAGAAAAATAAAAGAGAATCTGAGTAGCGTTGGAACAAAGAGAGGTGCTGTGGGGAGTGTGAAATAACGAAGCTGAATTGGTTTTTAATTCAGGTTTTATTCAAGCACTTCATCCCCAGCCTTCTCTCAGGAACAAAAGAGGAAGAGCTGCATCAGACCTTCACATTTATACCTCTCACACAAAGGAAGAATCACATATCCCTGTCAAAACCCCCTATTGACATTAACTCCCCATCCAGTCTCTCAGTCCTCCACCTGGCTCCCAGGAGGTCGGGAAGCCCTTTCAGTCCCTTGTCGCCGTACCTCCGTCCTCTTGTTGTTAACCGCAAGTGGTCCAGACATATTGTTCCATTCAGGACGTGAAGTCCATCCACACATGCAATCTCCAGCATTCCCTTAATGCTTAAGCATATGTAGGCAAAAATACTTGGGCTACATAATCCCCCCCCCCCCCCAAAACGTCGAAGAATGGACAATATATTAAAATTCAGAGAACATGTTAATATCAACAGCACAGTCTATACCACATGACCACATCAAAAATCAGTGATAACATCAATAGCATAGTCTATATCACATGATCACATCAAACATCAGTGATAACATCAATAGCATAGTCTATACCACATGACCACATCAAAAATTAGTGATAACATCAATAGCACAGTCTATACCACGTGATCGCATCAAACATCAAACATCAAACAGTCAGTCCGTACGCCGTCTGGGCTTCAACCGTCTTCCGAATCTGCTGTAAGCAGGTCCCTGCGGCGCCGTCTTGCAAAGAATCTGCTGACTGAGGAAGAGAGTAGTTATTTGATCCCTGCGGGGGCTCCGGGACACGTTCCCTGGGGGGTCTGCCACGTCGAGGTGCCCTCACTACCCGTACAGACTCGTCGTTCATCACAAAAGCAGGCTTTAGTCTGTCAATACTGACTGTCTCTTTTCTGTCTCCCAAATCTAGCACAAAATGCTTATCACCTGTCTCCAGCACCCTGTATGGCCCATCATATGGCGGTCGGTGAGTTGGTCTTAGAGCCTCGTGCCTGACAAAAACGAACTCAGCATTTTTTAAAGCTTTGGGAACAAAAACGCGCGGAAAAGTGTGATGAACGGGGCCCGGGAGCATGTCCGCTCCCGTGCCGATCGGTGGTCCAAGAGCCGGGAGGCGTCCCGGTTCTGGATGCTCTGGTAGAAACTCACCGGGCAGCCTGAGAGGTTGTGCAAAAACTAACTCCGCTGGGGAGGCATTTAAATCCTCCTTAGGCGCAGAACACAACCCTAATAAAACCCATGGTAGTTTGTTTACCCAATCTGCATCCGTAAGCGACGCTCTGAGGGCTGCCTTCAAAGACCTGTGAAAACGCTCGCACAAACCATTAGCCTGAGGGTGATAAGCGGTAGTGCGGTGAATTTTCGCTCCCAAGCTGCTGGCCATCGCTGACCACAGCTCAGAGACAAATTGAGGCCCTCTGTCGGACGTAACATCCGACGGGACCCCAAAAAGCGCTACCCAGGCCGTCAAAAAAACGCGAGCCACCTCTGCGGCCGTGGTCGATGCCAGTGGGACAACTTCCGGCCAGCGTGTGGTTCGGTCCACCATTGTCAAAAGATGTGTGAACCCCTGCGACGACGGTAGGGGGCCCACGAGGTCGACGTGCACGTGATCAAATCTCTTGGCCGGAATGTGGAACGGTTCTAAAGGGGCTCTTGTGTGCTTATGAATTTTGGCCCGCTGACAAGCCATGCAGGTCCTTGCCCACTCTTTCACGTGCTTGCGCAGGCACGGCCAAACAAGCTTCTCTGCTACCATTTTCACAGAAGCGCGCACACCTGGGTGTGCCAGGGAGTGAACCGAGTCAAAAACGCGGCGGCGCCACGCGGCCGGAACTACCTGGTGTGGCCGCCCGGTTGACACATCGCAGATTAGGGGGTGCGTACCGGCTTGCAAACACCTGCTCTCCAGCCTTAACCCTGTTGGTCCAGACTGGAGCACACGCACGTCCGCATCTCCGCCCTGCTCCGCTGCCATGGCTGCGTAATCTATCCCCACGTGAACTGGGGCCGCGTGCGCTTCCGCACTGCTATTTTGCTTCGCGGCTGCCGTAGTATAATCTGCCCCTGCGCGCGCCGGTGCTGTGGCCGCGCGAGAGAGGCAGTCTGCTACTATGTTGAGTTTACCCGCTACGTGCTGATTATCAGTGGTAAATTCCGAAATTGCGGCCAGCTGCCTCTGCTGCCGGCCCGACCACGGATCTGAAATTTTGGACATCGCAAAAGTGAGCGGCTTATGGTCAACAAAAGCGGTGAAACGCTGACCTTCCAGCCACAGCTGGAAATGGTGGATGGCCAAATGGAGCGCTAACAGCACCCTGTCAAACGTGTTGTATTTCCGCTCAGCTTCGCTCAAGGATTTGCTGAAGAATGCCAGCGGTTGCCAGACACCGGCAACGTACTGCTCTATAACTGCCCCTATGGCCAAATCTGATGCGTCGGTAGTTAGCGCGATGCGGGCCGATGGGTCTGGATGAGCTAGAAGCGTGGCTTCAGCCAAGGCTTTTTTTTTACCTCCGTGAACGCGCGGTCCCGCTCCGGGGACCACACGATTGTATTGGAGGGTTTTTGCTTTCTGAGCGCGGCGTATAAAGGCTGCATGAGCTGCTGTGCTCATGCAGCGTGGGGTAGGAAACGGTTATAAAAATTTACCATTCCTAAAAATTCCTGCAATGATTTGACCGTTTGTGGTCGGGGAAAATCTGCTACTGCGCGCACCTTATCCAGCAGCGGAACTGCCCCTTCTGGGGACACGCGGTGGCCCAAAAAATCGATCTGCGCGACGCCAAACTGGCACTTGGCTGGATTAATTATTAAGCCGTGCTCTCCCAACCTCCGAAAAACCGCAGTGAGGTGTTTTTCTTGTTCTTCCTCTGAAGTACTGGTGATCAAAATGTCGTCGAGGTAAAAGAACACGAATGGGAGATCACGTAACACGGCATCCATCATGCGTTGGAATGTTTGTGCAGCGCCTTTGAGGCCAAACGGCATGCGCAAAAACTCAAAAAGTCCAAAAGGGGTTATAACCGCTGTTTTAGGAATGTCCTCTGGCCGGACTGGAACCTGATGGTAGCCGCGAACCAGGTCTATTTTAGAAAAAATGCGCGCCCCCGCTAAATGCACTGAAAAATCCTGGATGTGTGGGATGGGGTAGCGATCGTGTGCCGTGGCGTTGTTTAGCCTGCGGTAATTGCCGCAAAGGTCTCCAGGAGCCGTCGGCTTTCGGGACCATATGCAGCGGCGAAGCCCATGGGCTTTTTGAACGGCGAATAATGCCCAGCCTCTCTAGGCTGGCGAACTCCTCGCGCGCCATGGAGAGTTTAGCAGCGTCCAGGCGCCGAGCTTTCGCGAAGACGGGGGGGGCAGTTGTTGTGATGAAATGCTCCACCCCGTGTTTTGCAACTGTTGCCGAAAATGTGGGAATCGTGAGTGCTGGAAACTGGGTGAGTATTGTGTTAAACTTACCACCTGCTGTGGCGATGTTGGTCTGCACTGGTGGCGGGGACACTCGAGCTGCACAGGGAATAGAGTAAAAAGAGAGTGCATTTACCAGCCGCCTATTGGCAAGATCAACTAACAAACCATGTGAGCACAGAAAATCAGCACCTAACATGTTGAAACTCACCGCCGCTATGACAAAAGTCCATTCATAAGTGCGGCCATGTAAGGACAGAGGCAAAGTCCTTTCCCCGTAGGTGTTGATGCTTGAGCCGTTCGCCGCTGTTGCCCTGTTTCCACGGGGGCCAGCCACCCGGTCAGCATAGGTTGGGGTGATGAAACTCACTTGGGCTCCAGTGTCTATAAGGAACTGCCGCCCGGAGCTCATATCTGTGATGTATAGCAGCTTATTTCTTTCGCCGAGAGCCGAAGCTGCTAACGATTCTCGGTCCTGCCGTTTCCCGACTTCTTGAAGTTGCACAGTGGCACACACCTGTGCGCCCTCTCTGCGAATCGCCGATGATAAAAGCAGAGATCTTCTCCTCCGCTGCGTCGGGGCCACGCCTCTGGTGCTGGGCCATCACCTCTGCTGCGCCGCTGCCATTGTTGGTAGGCTCGGCTTGTCTGTCTCCGGCTCGTCGCTGCCTCGGGTCGCCGCCGCTGTCGCCTGCTCGCCTCAGGAGCTGAGGAGCCTCTGCGCCTCTTGGGCCAGGTCACGGAAATCTTGCTGGGTGTCACAACGCATGCTGGACAGCGTTCCTCTCATATGCGTCGGGAGGTTAGTCAGGAAGATGTACTTAAAGAGGAAATCGTCGTCGTCTGACCCCCTCAGCTGCAGCATGTCCTCCATCAGGGCGACTGGCCTGTGATCTCCTTGGTTGAGCATAGCCAGGAGCCTCCTAGCCCTCTCTGCAGCTGAGGGCGTGAAACACTTGGTGAGGGCAGCCTTCAATCTGCCGTATTTGTCTTCGGCGGGTGGCTGCTGTACCAAGCTCCGCACGCATCGAGCTGTGCGGCTGTCGAGTCTAGTGATGATGTGGTAGAACTTAGTGTCATCCGCCGTTATGCCTGCGAGCGTGAACTGTGCCTCCGCTTGGAGGAACCACGAGTCTGGGTTGTCCTGCCAGAATTCCGGCAGTTTGACGGCGATGGCACTCGCTAGGGCAGACTCCAATGAGTCCTGATCGTGGAGAGCATTTCCAGGCATTCTCACATGTCACTGGTCACCAATGTGGGGAGTGTGAAATAACGAAGCTGAATTGGTTCTTAATTCAGGTTTTATTCAAGCACTTCATCCCCAGCCTTCTCTCAGGAACAAAAGAGGAAGAGCTGCATCAGACCTTCACATTTATACCTCTCACACAAAGGAAGAATCACATATCCCTGTCAAAACCCCCTATTGACATTAACTCCCCCTCCAGTCTCTCAGTCCTCCACCTGTCTCCCAGGAGGTCGGGAAGCCCTTTCAGTCCCTTGTCGCCGTACCGCCGTCCTCTTGTTGTTAACCACAGGTGGTCCAGACATATTGTTCCATTCAGGAAGTGAAGTCAATCCACACATGCAATCTCCAGCATTCCCTTAATGCTTAAGCATATGTAGGCAAAAATACTGTACATGGGCTACAGGTGCCATTATTGAAATGGTGTTTGTGCAAGATTAGATCTGATGGAAGACACATATGCGTTCCAGGGTTGCCAAAAGTTCAAGAACCCATCCATGTCCTGTCTCAGTGCAAATGTCAACTTTTTCATCAAATAAATGTCCTGAATCACGTTAATCCAATCTTCAGGTGCAGGACAGTCTTTCGACATCCATTTTTTTGTTAGAGCTTTTTTAGTTGCCAATGTTAAAACAGTGAATAAGTATTTTTCTCCTCGTCTTTCCAGTGATTCCGATAGTAAACCCAAATACAAAGTTACAAAAGAAAAGGGAACTGTTACTTTGAATATTTTCCCCAATATTGTCTGTACATTAGTCCAATATTGGTGGATAACTGGGCATGACCAAAACACATGAAAATGATTTGCAGTCTTTTCACCACACAAGCAGCAACAATTCAACCCTTTACGAGTAAATTTATTTTGTGCAGGTGCTCTGAAAAATCTTACCAAATTTTTCCATCCAAATTCTCTCCACAGCAGGGATGAAGTACTTTTCCATTGTTGTTTATTTAGCTTTTCCCATATTTCCAGTTGTAAAATGAAATTCCCCTCTTTTTCCCATCTCTCTTTTATATATGATGTGTTGTCTCCTTTTAAATCTTGAAGACCATGGTATATTTTAGAAATGTATCTGATCCCTGGGATCCCCTTATATGCCACTAAGAAAACCTTCAGAACACCTGACTGGGCCCTTTCCAAATCCTCCTTTTTAAGTATTTTGTTTATGTGGTGTCTAAGCTGAAAGAACCTGTAAAGGTCTTGATTTACTAGAACTTGTTTTTTCACATCTTCAAAACTTCTTAAAGTTTGCCCTTTAAAAAAATCGTAATATTTTATCAGTCCGTTCTCTTTACACTTTTTAAATCCAGTGTCTGTTTTATTAGGAGTAAAATCCTGATCACAGGAAATCCATTGCAATAATCGATAGGGTTCTTTAGTTTGATTCTCTCTGACTATCTTAACCCCTTGAACTCTGGTCAATTTCCCTAAAAACGCCTGAAAATAACATACCTAAAGTAAATCAAAAGCTGTTCTTCAACCCTTTGCAGCATCTTCATGGGGTTGGTCTCATTTAAAAGAAAACACATTGAATTTTTTGGCAAAACAGTCATAATCTCTCTAAGTGCTCCTGCCACTGAGTAACAGTCATCTAAACATACTGAAATTGAAGAAAATAAAGTTCGCCTGGGTGTTTTTTTAGATACATATGCTTGCAAATAACACACAGCTGTCAGATACTGGCTGGAAAATGCAACAGAGATGTAGAACCATGTGTTATCATGCTGAGGTCAAAATTTTGTAACAATACCACAAAAAATGAATATATTACACTGTGGGACACATATGTGGGTTTCATATGCACAAATGTATATCACCTTATGCTTCATATGTATATCAGTGTATGCTTACTGTATGCTTCACGTCTCAGATGAACAAAGGACTGAGCCTCCTCGGAGATAACAGGAGGATGTGAAATGTGGTCTTTGGTATGCAAAGAGATGGCCGTGGGGGTTTTCCTGGCTGCCAGTGACTTTGGGGTGGGGGTGATAAGATCTGAAAGGAATGCATTGTTATTTGGGATTAAATGCATTGTGACTGGAGCTTTGAAGCTCCTGGGGTATAAAAAGGGGATGAAGGTCTGGGTTTCTCTCTATTTCTGTATTGCTGATGCTGGAGAATGTGAATAAACCTGACTCGTGAGATAAACTCTGTCTCGTCCTTTTCACAGTTCCACACTGGTGACCCTAAGACGATGAGTGAAAGAAATTCCCCCGAACCAGCCGGGTCAGGAGCTCCCAGCCAGGCATATGCCGCTACCGTCCAGCTACCGGACTTTTGGCGAGACAACCCGTGCTCCTGGTTCCTCTTGGTGGAAGCACAGTTCGCCCTCCGGGGGATAACAGTAGATGAGACGAAATTCTACCATGTAATTGCCAAGCTCGACAACCGCACATCTCGGCATGTGCAGAGCCTTTTGGTGAAACCAACGGCCGACGACAAATACGGCGTGTTGAAGGCTGCGCTCATCCAGCGCTTCACTCTCTCAGCCCAGGAGAGAGCGGAGAGACTCCTGGCTCTGAACGACTTGGGAGATGGCACGCCCGTTGACCTGATGGAGGACATGCTGAGGTTGAGGGGCTCAGACGGCAACGATTTCCTCTTCACCCACATTTTCCTGAGAACCCTACCGTCGGCCACGAGAGCGACCCTGGCCAGTTCGCCGTTGTTGGCCCAGCGGGACTTCCGCGCGCTGGCCCAGGAGGCGCACCGGATTCTCAACGCCAGCAAACAGCGCGCGGCCACCGCAGCAGCGACGGGGTGCGGCGCGACAGCCGGAGACGGCGAGGGGCCAGAGACGGCGGTAGCAGACCCACCGACGACGGTGGTGGTGGCGGGGGCCAAGGATCGCGGAGGAGACACCCTCTGTTTCTACCATCGCCGCTTTGCAGAGAAGGCACGCAAATGTATACCACCGTGCCATTTCAAGCGCTTGGGAAACGCCAAGACCGGGGGTCGGTAGCAGCTGCGGCCCTCGGGGAGGAGAACAAGCTGCTCTACTTGAAGGATGCATGCTCGGGGAGGCATTTCCTCGTGGACACAGGCTCCCAGTTGAGTTTCATCACACCTTCCTCCGCTGACCGGCTGGCGCCTTCCAGTGGTCCCGGGGTGTCAGCAGTGAACGGCTCGGCGATTAAGACCTTTGGTGAGAGGACTCTGCTTCTGTCCCTACATGGCCGTACATTTGAGTGGACTTTCGTCATAGCAGCATTGAATTTCAATATGTTAGGGGCTGATTTTCTGTGCTCACATGGTTTGTTGGTTGATCTTGCTAACAGGCGCCTGGTTAATGCACTCTCTTTTTATTCTATTCCCTGTACAGCTCGAGTGGCCCCACCAACAGCACAAGCCAACGTCACAGCTGCAAGTGGTAAGTTCCACACACTGCTCACTCAGTTCCCAGCACTCACGGTCCCAACATTTTCGGCGGCTGTGGCTAAACACGGGGTGGAACATTTTATTACTACCACCGGACCGCCCGTTTTTGCAAAAGCCCGGCGCTTCGATTCAGCTAAACTGACCATAGTGCGCGAGGAGTTCGCCAACCTGGAAAAGTTGGGCATCATCAGGCGTTTGAAAAGCCCATGGGCTTCACCGCTTCACATGGTCCTGAAAGCTGATGGCTCGTGGCGACCTTGCGGAGATTTCCGCAGGTTGAACAACGCTACAGCGCACGACCGCTACCCAATCCCACATATCCAAGATTTTTCAGTTCATTTGGCGGGGGCGCGCGTTTTTTCTAAGATAGACTTGGTACGCGGTTACCACCAGGTCCCAGTACGCGCTGAGGACATACCCCAAACAGCGGTAATAACTCCGTTCGGTCTATTCGAGTTTTTGTGCATGCCGTTTGGGCTTAAAGGCGCGGCGCAGACGTTCCAATGCATGATGGACGCGGTGTTGCGCGATCTCCCCTTCGTATTCGTCTACCTGGACGATATTTTGGTAGCCAGTGCGTCCGAAGACGAACACGAAAACCACCTCACGGCAGTTTTCCGGAGGTTGGGAGAGCACGGGTTAATAATCAACCCAGCGAAGTGTCAGTTTGAGGTGACGCAGATTGATTTTTTGGGGCATCGCGTCTCTCCAGAAGGAGCAGTTCCTCTGCCTGACAAAGTGCGCGCGGTAACAAATTTTCCCCAGCCACAAACGGTCAAAGCGTTACAGGAGTTTTTGGGAATGATGAATTTTTATAACCGTTTCCTCCCCGCGCAGCGCAGCTCATGCAACCATTATATGCCGCACTAAAAAAACAAAAACCCACAAATAAAATTGAATGGTCTCCGGAGCGAGAGCGAGCATTCTCGGAAGTCAAAACAGCCCTGGCAAATGCTGTGTTGTTAGCACATCCAGACCCAATGGCCCGCATAGCACTCACAACTGACGCGTCAGATGTGGCCATGGGGCGGTTGTGGAGCAGCATGTAGCCGGGGCTTGGCAACCGCTCGCCTTTTTCAGTAGGACCTTGCGCGATAGTGAACGAAAATACGGCGCATTCAACAGGGAGTTGTTAGCTCTCCACTTGGCCATTCACCACTTCCAGTTCTGGCCGGAGGGACGCCGTTTCACTGCGTTCGTTGATCACAAGCCGCTGACTTTCGCGATGGCCAAGGTTTCAGAACCATGGTCAGGCAGGCAGCAGAGACAGCTGGCCGCGATCTCAGAGTTTACTACCGATATCCAGCATGTGGCGAGTAAACTTAATGTAGTGGCAGACTGCCTCTCGCGTGCCGTGGCTGCTCCAGTCCGTGTGGGGGTAGATTCTGCAGCCATGGCCGCGGATCAGGTTAGCGACGTGGACGTGAGCGCGCTCCAGTCTGGACCAACAGGGTTAAGACTGGAGAACAGGGTGCTGCAAGACGGTATGCCCCCCCTAATCTGCGATGTCTCCACTGGGCGACTGCGTCCGGTGGTACCCGCCGCGTGGCGCCGCAGCGTTTTTGACTCGATTCATTCTCTGGCGCACCCGGGAATGCGCGCGTCGGTCAAAATGGTGGGAGAGAAATTTGTATGGCCAAGCCTGCGCAAACAAGTTAGGGAGTGGGCAGCAGCCTGCATGGCCTGTCAACGAGCCAAGATACACAGGCACACGAGAGCTCCTTTGGAGCCGTTTCACATCCCGGTTAAGAGGTTCAATCATGTTCACGTGGACCTCGTAGGCCCCTTTCCGCCGTTACAGGGGTGCACACACCTTCTGACAATGGTAGACCGCACCACGCGCTGGCCGGAAGTGGTCCCACTGGCGTCAACCACAGCCGAGGAGGTGGCACGCGCATTTTTAACAGCATGGGTAGCGCGTTTTGGAGTCCCGTCGGACGTTACGTCCGACAGAGGCCCTCAATTTGTTTCAGAACTTTGGTCAGCAATGGCCCGCAGCCTGGGGGTAACGATCCACCGCACAACCGCGTACAATCCGCAGGCTAAAGGGTTATGCGAACGTTTTCACAGGTCGTTGAAAGCGGCTCTCAGAGCGTCGCTTACGGATGCAAATTGGGTGGACAGGCTACTATGGGTTTTATTGGGGTTGCGTTCTGCACCTAAAGAGGATTTAGAAGCCTCCCCGGCGGAGCTAGTTTTTGCGCAGCCACTTCGGCTGCCTGGGGAGTTTCTCCCAGATAATCCTGCGCCAGAATGTTCCCCGGCTCAGTGGCTGCAGCGTGGCACAGAATCAGGCGCGCTGCCTGGCCCCGTTCACCACAGTTTTCCGCGCGTTTTTATACCTAAGGCTTTAAAAAACGCGGAGTTTGTTTTTGTCAGACACGATGCCCATCGCCCGCCGCTACGACCACCTTATGATGGGCCATTTAGAGTGCTGGAAACAGGGGATAAGTATTTTTTGCTAGATTTGGGGGGCAGGAAGGAGAAGATTGGCATTAACAGGCTCAAACCCGCCTTGGTGGTGGCGGACAATGACGTGCTGTTGGCCAGGGCTCCTCGGTGCGGCAGACCCCCTAGAGAACATCCCCCAGAACACCCACAGGGATTGACTGACAATTCTCACCCTCAGACAGCAGCCCCCCAGCAGGATGGCGCCACGGAAGTGTTGAAGCCGGCTTACAGCAGATACGGGAGGAGACTGAGGCCCAAGCAACACGTGGGCTGATGTGTAATGATTTTATCATGACAGGCTGACTGTTATTCTGTTGTTACATCTTAGACGTTTGGGGGGGGGGGGGGGTCATGTGTGACACATATGTGGGTTTCATATGCACAAATGTATACCACCTTATGCTTCATATGTATATCACTGTATGCTTACTGTATGCTTCATGTCTCAGATGAACAAAGGACTGAGCCTCCTCGGAGATAACAAGAGGATGTGAAATGTGGTCTTTGGTATGCAAAGAGATGGCCGTGGGGGATTTCCTGGCTGCCAGTGACTTTGGGGTGGGGGTGATAAGATCTGAAAGGGATGCATTGTTATTTGGGATTAAATGCATTGTGACTGGAGCTTTGAAGCTCCTGGGGTATAAAAAGGGGATGAAGGTCTGGGTTTCTCTCTCTTTCTGCATTGCTGATGTTGGAGAATGTGAATAAACCTGACTCGTGAGATAAACTCTGTCTCGACCTTTTCACATTTCCACAACACAGCTTTTTTCTCAGGTTGTTCCCAGGCGTTTTTGAACTGTGCCAAATTGTGCCAAATGGCACAGTTTGGAAAAACGTCTATAACTTTTGAATGCTTCAACATAGAGGCTTCATCTTGGGCTGTAATGAAAGGTGACACTCAGGGCTGTGTGTGTGTGTGTGGGGGGTTGTTTGTTCATTCATGAATGAATGAATGAACAAACAAGCCCCCGACACACAAAGAAACATACCACGTAAAAAATGTGTGGCCTTTTTTTTACAAGAAAAATAACCTACAGTGCAATAAAAAATATACTAAAATATCTGCAATGTAGAGGATAACATCCCCCCCCCCCCGCTACAGAGGAGCTCGGCGCACAAAAAACGGTCCGTCAACGGTCCGTCATGTGGCCATGACAGACCGTTGTAATTACCGATAGGTCAAAAGTCATTTTTATTGCTATTTTCATTGATAAAGAATAATTTAGCTCATAACACTTACCTGTCCACAACAGCAGTGTCGTTGGCGAACATCTGTTCCTCATTGTCAGACGAACATGAAGCTGGTCCGGTTGTTACGGACTCATGGTTCTGGTCACTCGACCCGGTCAAACCATTTCCGCTTCCATGATTGCGGTTTTTGCGAACCATTTTTCAAAACAAATAAGAACAGTAGTAATAAAAAAAGACTGGCTAACGGCTGAGAGTGGCTAACGGTACCGTTACACACAGGTCTCAATGTGTGTCACCCAGCGACTTAGACAAAAAAGATTTTACGCACAGCGACGCATGTGTTGCAATCGTCGAACTCTGCTTCAATTGGCTCGTTGTATTCGTGGTTGTTGGTAGGCAGGTCCTTCTTGCTAGGTTTTCAGTCATTGGTTCTTCAAGGTTTCAGAAACCCAATTCAAGGCTCTTATTAGTCGAATGAGAGGTCAATCAAATCTAAACCAATCAAAACACTCCTTTGGCTTTCTGTTTGCGGCTGTGTCTGTACTGGAAGAACGGAAATGCAGCTTTTTTTATTCAGTGCGCACTGAGACGCACTATGATGCAGAGACGTGACTGCCCGCGGAATCCCGGAGTTCAAGGGGTTAAACCAAATTTTTAGCGGGGTCTCTATCCATGGGTTAGTGTTATTCAAAAGTTTAGGTAAGGCATTATTCCCTATTATCGCCTGTAGGGGGATGTCACTTGTTATTTGGCATTCTATCTCCTTCCATTGTGCAGTGTAGACTGGGTTACATATCTCTACTAAAGTTTTAATTTGCGCGGCTTTAAAAATAGTCCCTGATATTTGGCAGCAGGAGCCCACCGTTGTCTTTGTTTAACTGTAGGGTTCTATATCTGATTCTTGGTCTCTTGCCCTGCCATATGAATCTTGAGATCCTTCTGTCCAGTTCTTGCCATTTTTTTGGGGGAGGTTCTACCGGTATTGTTTGGAAAAGGTATAGAAGACGTGGAAGTATATTCATTTTGACTGCTTCAATTCTTTGTGCAGTACCCAAGAATGGTATCATATTCCATTTTACTAGATCAGATTTGATTTTTGTCATCAGTAGATCATAGTTTAGTGTTATAATTTTGTTGAGTTGTTTCGGGATATTGACCCCTAGATATTTCATAGATTCCATCTCCCAGTTAGTTTTGAATTTGCTTAGTAAATATTGATTTGGGTTATGGTTGAATGTTAAAATTTGGGTTTTTATGCATGTTTAATTCGTACCCTGATAACTCTCCATACTCTGAAAAAACTGAGATTAGTTCTGGAAAAGAGGTGTATGACTAATCTTAATTTAAATCTGGTGCTGCTTCTGATTTCTTCCCCTTTTCAGAATAAAAACACAAGGTAAGAGGCTTCAGGTAAAAAGTTACAATTTTGCATGAAAAGGCTCACAAATTTGTCACCAGAAACGTTCCAAATTAAAAAAAATAAAAAAGTACCTTTATGAAAAGATGTTTAATGAGAAAAAGCAAAACGGTAACAAGCAGATGAGAGTAAAGTTGGCACTGCAGATTTTTCTTAAAACATCTGTATAGTCCTGAAAACATTGTCTATGAATGTAAGAGCAATTTAGCTATGGTTAATGCAACCTATTTATTACATTAAAAAACGTAAACCCTAAACACATTACTTCTGCCTTTATCGCATTTCTATGCTCTGGGACATGAGGGTGTTTGCTGCTTTTAACATATTAAATGGAAGCTGCACGGTGGCGCAGTGGTTTAGCACTGTGGCAGCACAGTTTTACCCTTGGCCGGGGGATCGTGGGGATCATGAGATCGTGGGTTCGATCCCAGCCCCCGACCAACAGTGAGCTGTGTGGAGTTTGCATGTTCTCCCCGTGTTGCGTGGGTTTACTCCGGGATTTCTCCGGTTTCCTCCTGCATACCAAAAACATGTAGGTTTAGGGCGCTCGCGCACGCAGCAACCGACAGCCGGTGGCTTGTCACCAGACTGCAAACCAAATCTACCTACGGGTACAAATAAGTAACAAAAAAAAAAATTAATTTAATCTAGTATGTTATTTCACCGGGTCAGGAAGAGGGTCTAAATAAAACGGGAGGGTGTGAGCTTATTTGAATGAATGAATTTTATTTATTTTGGATAGTACATTACAGGTTAAAAGAAACTGTATAATATAACAACAAGGTCAAATTAGACAAAGACTCCTTCTACTAAACAATTCCACGTGAGTTATCCGAAATGGGTGATGGCTGAAGCCGCAGCTTATATTGCCCACCTATATTCCATCCAAGAATTCAAAGGAGAAAAAAGAGAAAACAAGACAAGAGCGATTACAATTTAAAACAAGGCTAAGACAAAATGTGACTGAGAGAAAAAGAAAACTGAGCTAGTCTAAGTTAAGCGGTTACTATTCAAAAACAAATCTAAGACATAGTGTCACAGAGAAAAAAAGAAAAAAAGAAAAACTAAGCTACAACCCAACACAGGCTGGAAATGTCAATCCTTATGTGAGTTTACATGTCGTCTTGTAAACATGTTTGGAGTATTTCTTCCTTTAGTTTTTGTTTAAATTGTCCAAGCTTTGTACATGATTTTAATTCAGGTCCAAAATTGTTCCATAATCTGACTCCTTGCACTGAAATACAGTGTTGCTTGGTGGTTGTTCTCACTGTAGGCTTTTGAAATATACATGTTCCTCTGAAGTGATATCGTTTCTCCCTTGTTTGGAACAACTTTTGGATATTTGCGGGCAGTGATAGATTCTTCACTTTGAACATTATTATTGCGGTTTTAAAGTCAATCAGATCTTTCAACTTGAGAGTTTTTTGTTTAAGAAAAAGTGGGTTTGTTGGTTGTAAACCTGTAAGCTGCTTTGTTGATTTTTCTAATAGCTCTCTTTTGAAGCATAAAGAGTGGATATATGTTTGTTTTATATGTATTTCCCCATACTTCATTACAATATGTCATGTATGGGAGTATTAATGAATGGTACAAGGTGTATAGTGTGGGTTGATTCAGCAAATTTTTCACTCTGTGTAATATTGTAATTGATTTGGATACTTTACCTTTTATATAATTAATATGTGGCTTCCAACACAGTTTGTTATCAATTATTACTCCAAGGAATTTAGTTTCGGATACCCTTTCAATCTCTACACCATTTACACTGAGTTTGGGTACTGGGTAGTTGTGATGGTTGTTAAAGACTATAAATTTTGTCTTGCTTAAATTGAGCGTTAATTTGTTTGAATCAAACCACAGTTTCAGCTTTCCTAATTCCTTTCCGAGTGTATCCAGAAGTTGTTCCAAATTGTTTCCACTGCATAGCAGATTAGTGTCATCTGCAAACAATATTAAGTCCATTTTTTCTGAAACTTTACATATATCATTTATATACATATTGAATAATAATGGTCCCAAAACTGAACCCTCTGGGACTCCACAGGTGACCTTCAGTAACTCTGAGTTTTTGCTGTTAACACATGCAAACTGATATCTATTCTTTAAGTAACTACTTAACCAGGACAGTGCTACCCCTCTAATACCTCAATTTTGTAGTTTCTTTAATAATAGATTGTGATCTACTGTATCAAATGCTTTTTTAAGATCCAGGAATACTCCAACTGAATACTCTTTATTTTCAATGGCTGTTGATATTTTTTCTGTAAATTCCATTAAGGCATATGCTGTTGTCCTTTTGTGTCTGAACCCATATTGCTGCTCACACAATAAATCATTCTTCAGTATGAAGTTGTCAATTCTCTCATAGAATATTTTTTCAAGTATCTTGGAAAATTGCGGTAATAGTGAAATTGGTCTATAGTTTGAGAGTTCCCCTCTGTCACCCGTCTTGTATATCGGAATTACTTTAGCTATTTTCATTGCATTGGGAAATATACCTGATTGGAGAGACAGGTTACAGATATACGTCAGTGGTTTCACTATGCATTCGATAACAGTTTTGACTAGTAGCATGTCAATACCATCGCAGTCAGTAGATGTTTTACTTTTGAACGATTTAACAATTTCAATGACCTCTCTTTCGTCTGTGTTCTTTATGAAGATGGAGTCTTTTACAGCAGTGTTATTGCATATTGTATCACCTGTTGGCACCGTAGTGGGTATTTCTCGGGCCAGTTTAGGTCCAATGTTAACAAAAAAATTATTAAATTCATCTGCAGGTGAAGCTATATTCACATTCGGAGTCGATTTATTATTTTTTGGAATATTAGTTGGGTAGCTAGTATTTCTGCTTTTATTTCCAAGGATACTGTTGATTATTGTCCATGTATTTTTAATATTGTCTTTGTTTTTTTCCAGTTCTTTACTGTAATAGTCTCTTTTACTGCATCTTATTATATATGTTAACTTATTTTTGTATGTTTTATACCGTTGCTCTGCTTCTTTTGTCCTTTTCTTTATGAAAGCTTTATATAATAAATTTTTCTTTTTACACGCCTTTTGTAGTCCTTTGGTTAACCATGGTTTGTCAGCAAATTTGTGTTTAAGCTTTTTTTTTAACTAATGGGCAGTTTTTTTCATAAAGAGTGGTTACAATGTTTATAAATGTGTCATAGGCTTCATTTACATCTGATACATAGACTTCTGTCCAGTCTTGCTTCAGCAAGTCCTCTTTAAAAGAACTGATTGCGTTTGGTGATTTGTGTATTTAAAACTATTGTCATTTCATCATTTTTATCATACTGAATATATGCTGGCCTACCTGTCTGTCATTTCCCAAGACACTTCTGCAGGTAAATGAGCACTGCATCAGACCTCCCATCTCTCTCTCTTTCTCAGTTTACTCACGTTAGAAATCTCCATTACACAGACAAGTCCTGGGACTGTTAACAGATTTTTTTTCTTTCGGTTGGTTGAATAAATCAAGCTGGAGCAGCCACAATGGAACGAAAATCAACCTCTGGACACTTCGGATGTCAGAAGCACCACTTCAGGGTGAAGTAAAATTTTTTCCGAAGCGGCATTGTTGACATGCAGAATAAAATGTGGGCAGATTATCCGCATCGCTGCACCGTTTTTTTGTTTTGTTTTTATGAAGATGGCAACAGTCTGAAACGGCCTTAAAACTAAATTACTTTCTCACAACCAGACAAAGATGTTCCAAGCACGGAGTGCCACTTCCTGCGCCATGTTTTTTTTCCCCATCTCTATGGTAACACGTAACTTCCGTTGGCAGCGTAACGGACCCCAAATATCGGAATATTCATTTTTACACCGGTATCAAAATTTATACTGGTATTATCGTGAACGATACGATATGGCACACCTCTAAAAGACAGCTGAGAGGTCATTGAAGGATCACCGAGAGATCACTGGGAAGTTGATGAGATTGTTGAATGCTTCTTGAGCTTTCCTTGACAGCTCAACAATCTCATTGACCTCCCAATGATCTCTCAGCTGTCTTTCAATGAACACCAAATTTTTCCACCACGAAGGTAGAGATAGCTGAGAAATAAGTGAGGGATCAATGAGCATTTGATGGAAGACCAATAGAGCTCATTGAAAGACTGCTAGGGAGATCATTGGGAGATAATTGAGATCATTAAGCACTTGTTGAAAGATCATTGGGAGAACAATAAGATCATCAAGTGCTCTTTGAGAGCTCATTAAGAGTTTGTTGAGAAATCACTTCCCTTTGGAGATAGTTGAGAAATTGTTTTGAACTGAGTCAAAGTGATCTTTCAACTGTGGAGACCGTGGAGATCATTGGAGGATGATTGATAGAGCTGGGTGACTGCTGAGAGATCATTGAGAAATCTTTGAGAGATCTGGTCATTTTTCATCTTTCAATGATCTCTCAAAGATCTCCACCCCTTTGTAAAGGCGGTATAAGTCATTTTGTTATCAGATACTTTTTGCGTTTACCTGAGTACATTTATAAAGGAGAAAAAAAATCCCACTTTTATTGCTTGATTTTGCTAGGTTATGTTTGATTTCACAGATTTCAACAGAGTGTGCATCCAGTTTTAAAACAAGAGACCACTGCAAAATCTTTCCTAAATTAGCATTTCTACATCTATAGCAGCTACAGTATTCAGTTTGAGTACCTGTTGGATTGTAACACAAGGACACTTCAGTGTACTTAAGGAGGAACTGATTAGGTGATCATCTAAGCATGGCAAGACGCATGAAAGCTGTGAATAAAAATCAGTTATTCCACAAATACAGATTTCTGAGTTCTTCCTAAGTTAAAACTTAAGTATTGTAGTGTTTAAGAATGAACATGAACTGGTTTTCTTTGCATTATTTGATCCAGAAGCACATCTAAAAGTAACATATTTTTTATTGTTTTGGCCAGTTATGATTTTCTGTAAATAAATGCTCTAAATGTTTAAATATTTTGAGTTGGAATTTGGGCAAGTTGTTTTCGGTAGGTTAGAGAATAAAACAAAATTGTTCATTTTACACAAACACAAACATAAATAGTAAAGCCAGATGAAGTGATAATTTTGCTGTGGCCTCTTTGGTCTCTATTTTTTTTTTTCAGAGCTGTATACAGTATATACCTCTTTGGTCATCCAGCAAGCTCTCAATGGTCCCTCAGTGATCTCTCCTGGCCTCTAAGGGATCTCTCAAGGATCTTTTAAAGATCTCTGTAGATCGCCATGAAAATCTTAACGATCTCCAAACATTTAGACAGAAAAGGCTTTTTTGAGGCTTTAGGAGATGGTTGAGCGATAAGAACTATTTTTGACCTTTCACTGGTTCCACAATGACATGTCTGTGGAAAGGGGACCTTAGGTAACATTTGAGTGAGGGCCACGACTAAAACTCGTGATTACTAAGAAAACTGGATGGGTCATAGTTAGCATGCATCATGGAAGGATATTGAAGGATGACGGCAGAGTTTTGAGTTTCCATCTTTGTCAATTTTAAGAAGTGACCTAAACAGGCTCCCTATTCATCATGATTACAAATTGAGCTCTTGGGGCCCCTTTGGAAGATGACATAGACCAGAACACTATGAATACAGTTATTAAGCAAATGATTCATTAAATTGATTGCATATTTATCAGGATTCTAAAACACTGAAAATGACATGTCTTTATTATATGTATTTCAACCTTCAAGGCAACTTTAGTCTGTGTTATATAGTGAGCTACTAGCTACTCGTCATTAAATAACAGGTATGTCCCAATAGTTGAACTTATACTGCAGTACAAATTGGCTAGTCAGACATTCATCATCATCTTAGTGTGCTTCTTATGTGTTCTTTCTTGCTTTTATTGCGAGTCAACAATTGCGTCAGATGGCTCTCAGACTGTTTGGCTGCAGATATAAAGAGTTGTCATGGCAGAGAAATACCTGTTAAAATGTCATGTTATACTGGTGGATACTGGCTGGAGTACTGCAGAGGCATGTCTCCATACTCAAATAAACTTTACAACAGTTAGAAAAAGAAGCCATGAGCAAATGTGTCATGTAGTGACACATAAAAATCAAATCACATCAAATATAGGGTTGGAATAAAATAAATGGACTGAAACTTGGTACTGTAGCAAGCTTAATTTGTCAGGGTAAAATTTGCACCCAAAAAACCCTGCAAGATTTATACCCTCACGTACTTAGTTGGTCTCTGATTTGTTTAACTGGAAATGAATGTAATGCGGTGAAAGTAATATTAAAACATTTATGAATTCCATGTGTAATAGCACTGCATCAGCATCTCTTGGGATTGCCTCAGTTTTATACCATATGTAGCCCCAAATATCAATATTGGGTAGGTCATACAGTGACTAGAACAAAAACAGAAACATGGCCTTGGTGTGTGACTGGATTACCACTAAGTCTAGATAACAAAGCCAGATCTGCATGTCAAGAAAAGCACATGTGCTTTAATGTGTAAAATCTTTATTAACATCATTGTAAGTAGGATCGCTGCTTTGGTCACAGGTGTATGCATGGTTGATGAACACTAAGAGATTCCCTTTTGACTTATGGCAAAAATAAACAGCATGTCTTGTTTGTGCATATCAGTTAGACTACACCTATGTAGTTTATGTGTTTTTTCAACAATATATTCAACATTTTCAACAGTTTATAGTAGATGTTATATGTTGGCATGACTAATGCCTTATTTTTAGTTTCTAATTGTATATACCATCAACATTTATCAACTTTTTATGAGACGCCATGTTGCCTGTCACTCAGCCAAATGTTTGCAGTATTAGGTCACATGAAGTGGGCTGTACGGAAACATGGAGCCAAACGACACATCTGAATTGCGTTACTATGGAACACTGTTTCCATGAATTAGTTTGACATGTATAGGGACAGAGTGGCATATTTAGTTGGATTTTTAAAGATTGATTTTAGGGATTTTTACCTTTATTGGGGAGATAGAGTAAAGAGAGAGAAATGGGCTGAAGAGCAAGGGAGAGATGTGCAGGATGAATAATTGAACCAGTGATCATTGCACTTGAGTTACAGGCTGTAGTGATATGACTTGTTACTGTTAGGCTACTAAGACACTCGTTAGTGGGCTTTTTTTTTAAAAGTCACAAACAGGTGATGTGTAAATTGAGTAAAAAGAAGATCAATATTTGTCTCATAGAAAAATAAAAAGACATTTGGTTATTTAGTTTT
Organism: Pholidichthys leucotaenia; assembly: GCA_020510985.1. Classification (NCBI taxonomy): domain Eukaryota; kingdom Metazoa; phylum Chordata; class Actinopteri; order Cichliformes; family Pholidichthyidae; genus Pholidichthys; species Pholidichthys leucotaenia. The sequence continues at coordinate 199,423,938 of CM035847.1, read as the reverse complement.
TAGCTCATTCTGGTGAAGATGAAACAACCTAATTCCCTGGCACTGCATCCATCGTCTGTCTGTCTATTCACAATTTATCAGCATCACTAGCTCTCGGCCATGGAACAAGACTTTCGGTCGGCTTCAAAGAGATTCTGGCAAACTGTTCGGCGGCTCAGTAGGGGAAAGCAGCTCCCCGTCCACACTGTGTATGGTGCGGATGGGACACTGTTGAATTCAACTGGGGATATCGTCGGGCGGCGGAAGGAATACTTCGAGGATCTCCTCAATCCCACTGATACGCCTTCCACAGAGGAAGCAGGGTTTGGGGACGAGGGGGATGACTCGCCTATCACAGGGGCTGAGGTCGCCAAGGTGGTTAAAAATCTCCTTGGTGGCTGGGCCCCGGAGGTGGACGAGATTCGCCCTGAGTACCTCAAGGCCCTGGATGTTGTTGGGTTGTCATGGTTGACACGCCTCTGCAACATTGCGTGGAGGTCGGGGGCAGTGCCTTTGGCATGGCAAACCGGGGTGGTGGTTCCTCTCTTCAAAAAAGGGGACCGGAGGGTGTGCTCCAACTTTAGAGGGATCACACTCCTCAGCCTCCCTGGGAAGGTCTATGCCAAGGTACTGGAGAGGAGAGTCCGGCCGTTGGTCGAACCTCGGATTCAGGAGGAGCAATGTGGTTTTCGTCCTGGCCGTGGCACATCGGACCAGCTCTTTACCCTTTCGAGAATTCTTGAGGGTTCGTGGGAGTTTGCCCAACCAGTTTACATGTGTTTTGTGGACTTGGAGAAGGCATTTAACCGCGTCCCTCGTGGATTTTTGTGGGGGGTGCTTCGGGAGTATGGGGTATCGGGCTTGTTGTTACGAGCTATTCGGTCTCTGTACGACCGTTGTGAGAGTTTGGTTCGTATTGCCAACACTCGGTCGGAGTCATTCCCAGTGAGAGTTGGACTCCGCCAGGGCTGCCCTTTGTCACCGATCCTGTTCATAATTTTTATGGACAGGATTTCTAGGCGCAGCCAGGGAATGGAGGGTGTCATGCTTGGTCACCACAGGATCTCATCTCTGTTGTTTGCAGATGATGTTGTCCTGTTGGCTTCATCCAGCAATGACCTACAGCTCTTGCTGGGACGGTTTGCCGCTGAGTGTGAAGCGGCCGGGATGAGAATCAGCACCTCCAAGTCCGAGTCCATGGTCCTCAGCCGGAAAAAGGTGGATTGTCCTCTCCGGGTTGGGGACAGGCTCCTGCCCCAAGTGGAGGAGTTTAAGTATCTTGGGGTCTTGTTCACGAGTGAGGGGAAAATGGAGCGAGAGATCGACAGACGGATTGGAGCAGCATCTGCAGTGATGCGGACGTTGTACCGGTCTGTTGTGGTGAAGAGGGAGCTTAGTTCTAAGGCAAAGCTGTCGATTTACCAGTCAATCTACCTTCCTACTCTCACCTATGGTCACGAGCTTTGGGTAATGACCGAAAGAACGAGATCGCGGATACAAGCGGCTGAAATGAGCTTTCTCCGTAGGATTGCTGGACTCACCCTGAGAGACAGGGTGAGGAGCTCAGTCATCCGGGAGAGGCTCAGAGTAGAACCGCTGCTCCTCCACATTGAAAGGAGTCAGTTGAGGTGGTATGGGCATCTGATTAGGATGCCTCCTGGACGCCTCCCACTTGAGGTGTTTCAGGCACGTCCCACTGGGAGGAGACCCCGGGGCAGACCCAGGACTCGGTGGAGAGACTATGTCTCCCAGCTGGTCTGGGAACGCCTTGGTATCCCCTCTGAAGAGCTGGAGCAGGTGGCTGGGGAGAGGGAAGTCTGGGCTTCTCTGCTTGAACTGCTGCCTCCGCGACCCGGACCTCCGGAAAAGCGGTAGAAGATGGATGGATGGATGGATGGATGGCACTAGCTCTCGGTGCGATTGCTTGGATGCTCAACAAACTCACACACAAAGATCCCTAGATGGGCCTGCATTCAGGCTGTGCTTAAGGACAAGATCAAAATCAAAGGCCACAAGCACTGAAAAGTTGTCATTTTAACTTTGAGTGGACCTAGGCTGCATGTATATACAGTTCTGTAAACAAATAAGAGACCAGTAGCAACTAGACCACCGGAGCGGTGGCCGAGTTGATAGAGAGTCCGCCCCACAACTGGGAGGTTGGAGGTTCAAGTCCTGGCCGGGTCATACCAAAGACCATACAAATGGTACTTCCCGCCTTCTAGCTTGGTGCTCAGCATAATAGAATGTGGGAAGGAGAAGTTGTTTGTGGTGGCGCCTTGCATGGCAGCAACCCCTCTGATTCTAGATGTGATTAATATTGTAAGATAAGATAAGATAAGATAAGCCTTTATTAGTCCCACAATGGGGAAATTCCAGGATTGCAACAGCATAGGGATAGCAACACTCAGAGCAACAATCAGAAGGCAAGAAAAAACAACATCTAGTAAACATATGTCCATATTACTATAAATGTATATATATATAGACACACAGTGCAGAGCATTATGGCTGGTGAATGTGCAGCAGAAAGTCTAAGCTCTCTCTCCGCGGATGCAGCGGGCCAGCTGGAAGTCTTTGGGCATGATGGTGACCCCCTTAGCGAAGAAGAGACCACCAGGTGGGCCTCGCTGGTCTCCTGCAGAGCCATGACGGCGAAGCTCAGGAAACGCAGGACGGTCTTGAAGTCCTGAGCGATCTCCCTCACCAGGCGCTGGACGGGCAGCTTACGGATGAGCAGCTCCGTGGATTTCTGGCAGCGAAAGATCTCTCTCAGAGCCACGGGCCTGTGACGGCGAGGCCTCTTCACTCTGCCGGTGGCCGGAGCGCCTCTCCGAGCAGCCCTGGTGGCTAGCTGTCTCCTGGGGGGGGGGGGGGGCTTCTTCCTCCAGTAGATTTTACGGGCGGTCTGCTTGGTTCTTGCCATCGCTCTTTATTATTCTGTCTTATATTTCTTTCACGCCGCCTAAACTCCAGCCCGGTACCCACGTCATTTTCGCTACAGCTCCCGGTATGTCGAGTTTCCCATTAGCACCGGGCGGCGGCCAAGTGCTAGCTAGCACTAGCTCCTCCCCGCTGTAACGTCTCCCGCTGCAAACCGTGGCTCCGTCCGCCGACCCGGGAGACCCCCGGGGTGATCCGTGCGTCCGTGATATATATACAGAGTGAAAGGTGTAGAAAGAAGAAGGAAGATAAAAAAAAAAGGCTGTTGCAACAGGCAGCCGACTTGTGTGGCGCCGCCGGTCCGGCGGAACCGGAACCGGAAACCAAGTAGATAGTAGATTGTAGATAGGAGAAATGTAATTTCGTTCTACTGTACATGATTGGCTGTATGGACTGAATGACAATAGATTCAAGATTCAAAGGCTTTATTATCATGTGCACAGTTAAGAAATGCTACATTTCCTGAGCAATGGAATTCTTACTTTGTTCTCCGAACGAATGCCAAGGTAATAGGTACAGAAACAACAATTCTAACAAGGTCATGACACACTAACACAGTAACTCAATCCTAATAAAATGGATGCTAATAACACACACACCAACACACAATTAGACAGTTAGGACTCCTTAAGCACACCTTGATACTAAATACTAAAACTAATGAGTACTAAAAATACACACTGGGCAGTTTGGACAGTTAAAGCAGTCAGACAAGAGGAATGAAATTGAAAATTCACTGGATGACTAAAGTGATAGTGGTATATTGATATCAGAGATGACGTGAACCAGAGATGGCATGAACCTATGTACAGTGTGCAAATGAGCATTGTGCAACGAGCAGTGTATAATTACAAATTAGCACTCGGTGCTAATTTCTGTACTGGTAGTACCAGTAGACTGTGCATGATAAGTAGCAGCGGAGATGATAATTAGCAGCAGAGATGATTTGGACATCAGATGGGTGAGACTATATCTGCTGTACAGGTGAGCAGTGTGCAAATTTAGCAGCCGGTGTGTGAGTTCCTATATGCAAAGTTGTGTTACAGAGTTTTGGGAGTTGTTTTCTGTTCAGGAGTCTGATGGCAGTGGGAAAGAGGGAGTTCTTCAGTCTGGTTGTCCTGCTTTTCACACTTCTGTACCTCCGGCCTGTGGGTAGAAGTGTGAACAGTCTGTGCTGGGGGTGGGTGGGGTCCCTGAGGATGGCGTCAGCTCTCCTTTGGACTCTGCGGTGGTAGATGCTCTGCAGAGAGGGGAGTGGAGTCCTGATGATCTTCTCCACTGTCTTCACCACTCTCTGCAGGCGTTTGCGGTCCAGGGCAGTGGTGCTGCCGTACCACACAGTGATGCAGTTGGTCAGGATGCTCTTGATGCAGCTGTAGAAATTGTTGAGGATCCTGGAGGACATGCCAAACTTCTTCAGCCTCCTCAGAAAGTACAGTCACTGTTGAGCTCTCTTTACCAGCTCTGTGGTGTTGTGTGTCCACTTAAGATCCTCACTGATGTGGATGCCCAGGTATTTAAAGCTGCTCACCCTCTCCACCTCAAGCTTCCAGATGAACAGCAGCCGATGGGGTCTCCTCCTCCCTTTCCTCATGTCCACTATCATCTCTTTTGTCTTGTCCGTGTTGAGGGTGGGGTTGTTGTCTTCATACCATGACACCAGGTTGGCCACCTCCCTCCTGTAGGATGCTTTGTCATCACCAGTGATGTTTCCTATCACTGCTGTGTCATCCGCAATCTTTAGGATGATATTGTCCTTGTGGGAGGCAACACAGTCATGGGTGAAGAGGCTGTAGAGGATGGGGCTGAGAACACAACTCTGTGAGACACCTGTGTTTGTGATGATGCTGGTTGAGGTCCTGTTATCCATCCTGACAGACTGAGGCCTGCCAGTTAGAAAGTCCAGTAGCCAGTCGCAGAGGGTGGGGTGCAGGCCAAGTGAAGACAGTTTGTCGGTGAGTTTGTGGGGGATGACCGTGTTGAAGGTGGAGCTGTAGTCGACGAAGAGCATCCTAATGTTGGAGTCTTTGTCTTCCAGGTGGGAGAGAGAATAATGGAGTGCTGCAGCGACGGCATCTGAGGTGGACCTGTTGGGCCGGTAGGCGTACTGCAGGGGGTTCAGGGTGCCCGGTATGCTGTTCTGAATGAGGAGAAGCACCACTCTCTCGAAACACTTCATGATGATTGGAGTGAGTGCTACCGGTCTGTAATCATTCAGACAGGTCAGCGGGCTCCTTTTGGGGAGGGGGATGATAGTTGTCATTTTGAAGCAGGAGGGGACTATGTTCTGGTTGAGGGAGAGGTTGAAGATTGCTGTGAGAACGTCAGTCAGCTCGGCAGCGCATGCTCTGAGAGCCCGCCCAGGTATGTTGTCTGGTTCTGCTGCCTTGCGGGGGTTGATATTCCTCAGTGCTTTGTTTACCTGGCCTGGTGAGATTTTTAGTGGGGGGATGCGTGAGTTTGTGTGTCTTCTCTGTACTGTGGCTGGTGGTCTCGAAGCGGAAAAGATGTTGAGATCATCCGGCAGGCTGTCTGTAGAGCTAGTGGTGCTGCTGTTGGCCATCTTGTAGCCTGTGATTGTGATGACCCGAGCGCCGATCTCGTCCGTGCTCGGGCCATGCATCATCTCTGCCGGCTTTGACAGCAGCGGATTACATTCTGGCTCCCTGGGCTCTTATTGTGACAGCGCTCGGTGGGGCTTCCTGCTGTCAAAGCCGATCAGCTGTTCTGCATCACTGCTCGTTAGCGGCCGGCTTTATTAGCGGGCGCTGACAGCAGGTTGATGCAGCAGTATCGTCAACACATTCTGAGAGATTTCTTGTGAGACATCAGCATTCGCATCAAGGTTTGTGTTTATTGTCTTGTCCTTGTTCTCATTTAGATTGTAGGTGGCTGGGTGTAGCCCTACGATCCCATGCCCTTTGTAGTGAGTGTTTTTGCCACAGCGGCTCATAGTTTGTGTTATTGTCTTGTGTCTCGTGTATTAAACATCAATGCAAAACTCACTGGCGACTTTTGGCGTCTTATGGTGGCCCGCGAGGGTCACCGCGTGACAGTATACTGCTGCCAAGGCATCTAAACAGAGACGCCACACCGAGACACCGTCCCGGTGAGTTTTTGCGTAAATTGGACTGTTGTTCTTCCCTGTCTGGGTGTTCACTCTGGGAGAATGCCGTCATCCAGGGGCCGCAGTCGGCGCCTGGGCAAGGAGTTAGTGAGCATGCTGGAGTATGTCGATGGGACGCTCCTCGCCGCTACTTTTGACAACGACTCCAACTACATGCGCTGGCACCTGGACTATGCTGAGGTTCTTCTGGACAACCTTCCTCTCTACTACGATAACCACCCGGAGGTGATGACGAGGAGGGCTGAACTCGCCGCACAGCGCGAGATACTCCGTGGGCTGGAGGAGGAAGACGGCAGGAAGCAGAGGAGGAGGCATCCTCGCTCCTAGCGTTGGAATCCCGTTCCTGTCCCGGATCCGGTCCAGGAGTTTACGCCATCTGGGGGCCGTCGAAGACGTCGGCACCACGGCCAAGGTGAACCTCAGCAGAATCCCCGACTGGACCCGCTGCTGGCGAAGCCCGTCAGCGGACCTCCGAGAACGGCTCCTCCTCGTCCTTCCAGGGGGCCATCTGTTGCCATCCAGTGGGGAGAGGGAGGAACTACGTCCCCTACAGCAGCCACCATCCTCCTTCCGGGAGAAAGGCAAGTGCAAGTTCATTCTTTACACGATAATTATGATCTGCCTTGTCTGACTCCTGGGGGCGGAGTTCGGGGTTCGCAGTCCCCCGAGCTCCTACCACCTGCTGTAGTTGTGATAACCAAACCTGCTGCCTCTGTGTCTCCCTCCGCTGAGTGGTCCATGACGCCAGGCCTACGTCGCCAGACGAGGGGGGGGGCCTGCGGTTCTGGAGAGCCTGGATCCAGCCCCGCAGCCACGCCGTGGACAGAGGAGAAGAGCAGACTGCGGCCTGGAGCCTGTGCCGATGGTGAAGCGTCCCCGGGTCTCCTCGCCGAAGCGGTCCGAGCCAGTGGGTCAAGGGTCCCCTGCCCCCACGCCATACGGGTCATCGGCATGGACGTCTGCATCAGAGGAACCTCAGGCTGTGGAAACCATCATGCCAGCTGCGGAGCCCGACGCAGCTGAGTGGGAGCCTGCGGACGAACTTCTTCGCCCTGAACCTGGATCGACGAAGTCCTGGACGGCGACAGAACCCGAGTGCAGGCAAGTGCTCTCTCTTGTGTCTCTTTCCCCTGTCCTAGAGCACGTTTGCCTGCCTCTCGGGGAGGCGAGTCAGGGGCAGCCTTCTGCTGCGCCCGAGCTCGTCTCGCTGGGTTCTGTCACTGCCGGTGATGCTGATCCCAGTTCCTTCTCTGTCCTCTGAGCTTTGTTGCAGTGTCACCGGCGCGGAGCCAGTCGTGGTCACTGTGTTGGAGGTTCCAGGTTTGAGGTCGTCAGCGGTGCTGCGCTGACCCAGTCGGGGTCCTTTGTGGAAGCTGCTGTGACCCAATCGGGGTCCGACATGGGTGCGCCCGAGGCCCAATCAGGGTCCATCGCGGGAGCTGCTTTGGCCCAATCGGGGTCCGACGTGGGTGCGCCCGAGGCCCAATTGGGCTCCACTGCAGGTGCTGTTTTGGCCCAATCGGGGTCCGACGTGGGTGCAGCCGGGACCCAATCAGGGTCCAGCAGAGGTGCATCGCCGGTGTGGTCCGAGGATGGTGGAGGAGCTGCAGACCCCTCGCCGCCTGACTTGGTATGGGCTCATCTTCTCCATCATTCCCCTCTTTGGAGTCATTGCCCCTGCTCATCATCGCCGGGGGCTGTGGGGGTCCTTCTTTGCTCACCCCGGCTCTCCCATGTTTTGTCCTTGCCAGGGAGGCCGCCAAGGGCTGTTTTCCCCCGGTTCTGGTGGCTGAGCGACGCGGGTCGACCGCCTGAGGAACTGCTTCGCCAGTTTGGCGCCTTGGGTCGGCCACCCGACATGTTGTGTGTATTACTGGGCGATCTGGTTCGGCCACCGGAGGAGTGGACTTTCCGGGCCTCGGACTGTGGTAAGCCGCCCGGTCATGTTCCGTCCCCCATGACCACCCGTCGGCCGTTGGACGCTGGGAAACCACCAGAACTGTTCTCGTGGCATATGGTCTCTGCCGGTCGTCATTGTCATGAACTGTTGGGGGTAGAGGTCATTCGTGGTGGTATTTTGGCCCTGTAATTGTTCTGTTTTTGTTTTTTTTCTGTCCTGTGTTGTATTTGCTTTGTGACTTAAGAGTGTGGTATTTTTGTTATTGTGCCTTGTATGGTGTTTTTTTTTTTGCCTTGTCTTGATCTGATTTGTGCCTTAAGGAGGGTTGTATTTTTCTGTTATCGTGCCTGTGTAACTGTGTTTCATGTATTTTGGAGTCGTTTTTTTTTTTTTTTCCCTGATTGTCTGTGCCCTGGTTCATGGTCTGTGATTTGATCCTCTCCCGCCGGGCCTGCCCCATCCGCCCACCCTGGAGGGGGTGGGGGTGGGGGTGGGGGGCTTGGATGTCTATGGGCGTTCTGAGCCCGCCCTCGGAGAGAGGGTACTGTGATGACCCGAGCGCCGATCTCGTCCGCACTCGGGCCATGCATCATCTCTGCCGGCTTTGACAGCAGCGGATTACATTCTGGCTCCCCGGGCTCTTATTGTGACAGCGCTCGGTGGGGCTTCCTGCTGTCAAAGCCAATCACTGCTCGTTAGCGGCCGGCTTTATTAGTGGGCGCTGACAGCAGGTTGATGCAGCAGTATCGTCAACACATCCTGAGAGATTTCTTGTGAGACATCAGCATTCGCATCAAGGTTCGTGTTTATAGTCTTGTCCTTGTTCTCATTTAGATCATAGGTGGCTGGGTGTAGCCCTACGATCCCATGCCCTTTGTAGTGAGTGTTTTTGCCACAGCGGCTCATAGTTTGTGTTATTGTCTTGTGTCTTGTGTATTAAACATCAATGCAAAACTCACTGGCAACTTTTGGCGTCTTATGGTGGCCCGCGAGGGTCACTGCGTGACAGTGATGTGTTGCGGGCCTTGCCACATGCGCTCCGGGTCAGGAGTGGAATAGAGGCTGTCCAGCTTTTCTCCATACTGCCTCTTGGCTGTTGTTGTAGCCTTTCTCAGTCCATACTTTGCAGCTTTGTACTCGACCTCATTGCCTGATTTAAATGCACGAGAGCGAGCACGCAGAATCTGACGTACCTGACTGCTGATCCAGGGCTTCTGGTTGGGGAACTTCCTGACCTGTATGGTGGGTACGATTGTATTGACGCACGTGCTGATATACCCAGTCACGTATTCAGCATAATCCTGTATGTTTACAGAAGAGTCCTCTCGGGTGGCTGGAGCTTTAAACACATCCTATTCCGTGCAGGTAAAACAGTCTTGCAGGATGTTCTCAGTCTTTGGAGTCCAGCGCTTAATTTGCTTAATAACAGGGTTTGTTTGTTTCAGCTTTTGTCTGTAGGCTGGGTACATAAACAGTGAGATGTGATCTGACTGTTTGAAGTGGGGACGGGGTGCCGCTCTGTAGGCGCCACATATGTTGGAATAAACATGATCCAATGTGCTTTCATCGCAGGTGGGAATGTCCACATGCTGGTAATATGTGGGGAGTACAGTCTGTAAATTGCACTGGTTAAAGTCGCCAGCAACAATAAAAACTGCATCTGGATGTTTCGTCTCTACTGCGCTGATGACATCATGGAGTCATGGAATGACAATAGAGATGGCTTCTTCTTCTTAACCGGCCCCCAAAAATTCCAAATAATTTGCAGTTGCTGTGCATGGCTTCTTTAGGCACCCATGCACAGCAATGGTAAATTATTTACATTGTTTTGGACCGATTAACAAGTGAAATTAGATAATTTCCCACAAAAACCTGAACATGCCAGCGCACCCTGGTTGAAAATCACTGGGTTAGAGAATAAAACAGAATTGTTCATTTTACTCAAACATGTACATATAAATAATAAAACAATATGAATTGATAGTTTTGCTGTGGTCTCTTTGGTCTCTTAATTTTTTTCCAGAGCTGTATAAAGAGAATTGAAGGCTCTTGGTGATATTGGGGTGTGTTCTTCATGCTGGAATGAGCTCCCCTGCCATTCTCTTACTGGTTCAGAGGTTCAAGAGTACAAAAATGTTATATTACATATGAGGATGTTGTTGGAGAGTTAATTCATCATAGACGATAACAGCTGTTTTACTGAAAGGAAAAATCCTGATTGTGTATATTCATGGTATATCATGTGAATGATGTTGTGTATAATATGGTCATGGTGGTTATTGTTTATTGTATACATACATGCATCTCTAAACTGACGCGATGTTTCAGTAAGATTTTGAGAAGTTCCTCATCGGGAGATGTCAATAACAGGAATGATACTTTGACAGAATGTGGTAAACAGCCTCCATATGAGAGTAATTTTCTGCTTATGTTTAAAATCAGCGTCCGTAAGAAAAAAAATGATGTGCAGAGTCAATGAAGTATGATATGCTTTTATTCTGGCAGAGTTTGGACTGAAAGATTTATGTCAAATGAATGCTGTTCATTCTATGTAGGTAAGTCAAAGCTGATGACGTTACATTCTTTGTGATTTATGCTGATTTATTTGGGTAAAGCTCACGAGAAGCAGTGTTGGATGATTAAAGTGTTTGGAACGGTTTGTGTCTGTGCTTAGATTTGACCTCATTGTTACAGCAGAACAATCGATAAAATGTGACATGTGTGACATGTCCAAGAATGTAATAGCACCTTCTTATCTTAAAACTAAGAGATTACAGTGTGCAATCATTTTAGGCAACCTGAAACGCTTTTGTTCCTTTTGCTAGATCATATTTTACATTTTTAATTAAGATATGCAGCTTGTGTTCTTCTGTTCCACCACTCGCCGACACCATAAATCAACAAAGCTAAAATTTGGAAAAGGGGATTTAAGCTTCATGGCTGAAGGTAGCAGAATGACCGCTCCAGATCTGAATCCTGGAAGCTGTGTTCAGTTTTCAGTGTCTGTGTCCAAAATTTAAAATAATTGAAAAGAGGTTATACCCAAAGATTAGTTACACTGTTTAATCTGCTTGTATCATTCATATTCCCAAAGCTAAATGAATTATGGCTCTCAAGAAGCTAATGATTTGCAGCAGTAAACTGTTGAATTTGCTGTAAAGAAAAACCTTTAACACTTAATATCACTTAAAATGACACCCAAGTCATAATGCATGTTTTGACATTAACAGGCGTGCAAGATTGCAGACCTCTCTACTTTATTGCTTTGCTCTTATTTTTTATCTCATATTTTTACACTTCCCAAGGACACATTCATCTAACCCCACCCCCCAATTTTTTCCTTTTTTCTTGGATGTGTAGTGATGAAAAATAGGACATTTCATTAAAAACCTGTCTATTGACAGTAAACATTTTTTAAGAATATTGAGAGCTCAAAGTGATATAACAAAACAAATAAAATTGAAGATGTGGCTTATAAAAAATATGTTAAATGTAATTAAGAGAAGAGCAATTTCTTGTGAGGAAAAAATTGGGCACTCCCACATTTATCACTGCATAAAATGCCTTGAGTTAGATTTGAGCGCACCACATGAGGTGTGAATGATTAGGACAGTGTTGGGGAGCAGTTTGAAGGAATCTGTTGTGGGGAGCAAGGTGTTAGACTTCTCCACCCAGAGATCAATGGACCAAGAGAGGAGAGGTCGCCGGGGGGTCCAGATAGAACAGCAAAGGCTAGGCAACCCCCAGGGAGAGGAGTAGATGCGGGGCCGCCAGGAGAGGAGTGAAGTGCAGCACCTATGTAATATCATGTTAATGTGCCACATAGGCTTTGTTATGAAATGAATATGAGGTCGGAGCCCCGGGTCACTGTGCATGTAATCAAGGGTATAAAAGTGAGATGCACAGTGGCCTGGGAGCTCTTTTTGTGATCCTGATCTGTTAGAGGAAGAATAAAGTCTGTGTTGATCCAGCTCATTGCCTCGCCTGATCATTCCCTCTACACTGGTGACCCTGACGTGCCATGGAAGGCGAAACGAGCACCCCAGAGACATCCTGGGGGGAAAGCGCCAGCGCTGCATGCACTATTTCAGTCAAGCTCCCGGATTTCTGGCTGCACGACCCGACAGTGTAGTTTCTACACAGTGGGGCCCAGTTAGCTCTCCGTGGGGTAACAGCAGACATCACGAAGTACTACTATGTGGTCGCTGTGCTGGATGCACACACCACACAACAGGGGGCAAGCCTGCTCCAAGAGCTGCCGGTCCAGGAAAAATACATGGTGCTCAAAAGGATGCTTATCCAGCGTTACACCCTGTCGGACAGTGAAAGAGCAGAGAGGTTCCTAACACATTCAGAGTTAGGGGACAGATCATCCGTGGAGTTGATGGAGAGCATGTTGCCGTTGATGGGCAGAGATGACAAGTCCTTCCTGTTCGCCCACCTGTTTCTCAGGAACCTCCCAGCTACGGCGAGGGCAATCCTGGCAAATTCGCCATTGCTGGCGAAGAGGAACTACCGCATACTAACGCAGGAAGCGAATCGCATCATCTTAGTGACCAGAACCTTCGTCGTGAACGCAGCAGCACCGGAGCCTAGGATTGTTGCCAGCGAGATTGAGGAGCCGTTGGTGGTGGCTGGAGCAGACGCCAGGAGACACAAGAAGGAGGCAATCTGCCACTATCATTGCCATTTCGGATCAGACACATGGCGATGCTTGCCCCCGTGCCAATTCAAGCAGTTGGGAGACGCCAAAACCAGCAGTCAGTAGCAGCTGCGACCTCTGGCAACAGAGACAAGCTGCTATATATCACAGACACGCTCAGGGAGACGGTTTCTGGTGGACTCCGGCTCCTAGAAGAGCCTCATCCTGCCGTTCAACACACACAGGGTGGCAGGGCGTAGCGGTCCCGAGCTGGTGGCCGCCAGTGGATCAGACATCAAGACATTTGGTGAGCGGACACTGACAGTATGTTTGCATGGACGCAACTTTCAGTGGAATTTCGTTATAGCCGCATGTGCCTCCTCCATTTTGGGTGTAGCTTTCCTATGTGCTCATGGTTTATGAGTTGATGTTGCTGATAGACGACTAGTGGATGTTGTTTTTTTTGATTCTCTGCCCTGTACAGCTCAGGGAGGCAGGTTGACAACACTGGCCAACGTTACAGCTCCAGGGGGTAAGTTCCAACAGTTACTCGCCCAGTTCCCAGCACTCACAGTTCCAACGTTTTCAGCGGCAGTAACCCAACACTGGGTCGAGCATTTCATCACTACTAAAGGACCACCTGTATTCACATGACCTCGGCAACTGGATGCAGCTAAACTGGCCAGCGCGCGCGAGGAGTTCGCCAACTTGGAGAGGTTGGGCATCGTCAAGCACTCAAACAGCCCGTGTGCATCCTCGTTTCACATGGTGCCTAAAGCCGACGGGTCATGGCGACCGTGTGGCGATTTCTGGCAGTTGAACAATGCTATGGCACACGATTGCTACCCTATTCCCCATATCCAGGATTTTTCCATGCACCTGGCCGGGGCGCGTGTTTTTTTTCCAAAGTGGATCTGGTCCACGGTTACCACCAGGTCCTGGTGCGAACAGGAGACATCCCAAAGACAACGGTAATAACTCCGTTCGGCCTTTTTAAATTTTTGCTCATGCTGTTTGGATTAAAAGGTGCGGTGCAGACCTTCCAAAGGATGATGGACGCAGTGCTGCGCGATTCGTCCTTCGTTTTTGTCTACCTAGATGACATTCTGGTAGCCACCGTGTCCGAGGACAAGCACATTGCCCATCTCAAGACGATTTTCCAGAGGTTGGAAGCACACGGTTTGATAACCAACCCGGTGAAGTGCCAGTTTGGTGTGCCAGTGATTGATTTTTTTGGGCCAGTGCATTTCGCCGGAGGGCACGATTCCATTACCAGACAAGGTGCGCGTGGTGTTGGACTTTCCGCACCCGCAAACCGTGAGGGCACTAAAAGGAGTTTTTAGGAATGGCTCATTTTTTTTTACAACCGTTTCCTCCCCAGGGCAGCCCAGATGATGCAGCCGTTGTATGCTGCGCTTAAAAAAAAAAAAAAGAAGCCTGTGGACAGCATCGACTGGACTCCCGAGTGGGGCCAGGCTTTTTCGAACGCCAAAGCAGTGCTGACAAAGGCCGCTTTGCTGGCTCACCCAGATCCATCTGCATGGATAGCGCTCACTACAGACGCATCTGATGTGGCCATAGGGGCAGTGGTGGAGCAGGGCGTTGCAGGTTTGTGGCAGCTGCTCACATTTTTTCAGCAGAACTTTGCACGACGAGTGCAAATATAGCACATTTGACAGAGAGTTGCTCTCCACCTGGCAACACGCCATTTCCAGTTCTGGCTGGAGGGGCACGAGTTCACCGCATTTGTAGACCACAAGCCGCTGATGTACGCCATAGCCAAGGTCTTGGAATCAATCGACATTCGCCACATTGCCAGTAAACTCAACGTGGTGGCCGATTGCTTCTCACTCGCATTGGTCGCCCCGGTCTACATGGGAATAGATTTCCCCGCCATGACCGTGGCGCAAGCCGGGGATGCAGACATTTGCGCGCTCCAGTCTGCGCCAACAAGGTTAAGACTGGAGAGCAGGGTGCTGCAAGAAGAGTGCCCTCCACTACTCTGTGACATCTCCACAGGCTGCCCGCGCCCGATGGTTCCGCGCTCTTGGCGCCGTCGCGTTTTTGAGTCGGTCCACTCCCTTCCGCACGCTTCAGTGAAACTAGTGGGGGAGAAATTCATCTGGCTGCGTTTGCGTAAAGAGGTGAAAGAGTGGGCTGCAGCATGCATTGCGTGCCAACAGGCAAAGGTGCACAAGTATACCAGAGCTCCCCTCGAGCCATTCCAAATCCCAGCTAAGAGGTTCGACCATGTCCATGTGGATCTGGTGGGACCCCTTCCGCTGTGGCAAGGTTTCACACACCTTTTGACAATCGTGGACCGTACCACGCGCTGGCCTGAAGCGGTGCCGCTGGTTTCTACCACATCCGTGGAAGTGGCGCACGCTTTTTTGTCAGCTTGGGTGGCAGATTTCGGATCTCCATCGGACATCACATCCGACGGAGGCCCACAGTTCATTTCGGAACTCTGGTCCGTGATGGCCCAGAGCCTGGGGGTCAAAATTCACCGCACTTCCGAGTACAACCCCCAGGCTAACGGGTTATGCGAGCGTTTCCACAGGTCGCTTAAAGCAGCTCTCAGAGCTTCGCTCACGGACACAACTTGGGTAGACCGCCTGCCTTGGGTTCTTTTAAGGTTGCGTTCCGCACTGAAGGAGGATTTGGCAGCCTCCCCAGCAGAACTCGTTTTTTTCCCGACTGCTGCGGATCCCCGGAGAACTTTTACCGGAGAACCCTGCACCCGAGGCTGAGCCGCCCACGTATTTTCTACGCAACACAGAGGTGGGGAGTGTACTGGGCCTGGCCCACCATTGTTTTCCCCGCACATTCATTCCAAAAAGTTTGCAGAATGCCATTGTTTTCGTCAGGCACGATGGCCACCGGACCCCGCTGCACCCACCATACGACGGACCGTTCAGAGTGTTGGAACCTGGGGCGAAACATTTCGTGTTAGACTTGCGGGGACGTAGAGAGACCATCTGCATTGACAGGCTTAAGCCCGCTTTTGTGTTGGCAGACAAGCAGGTGGTGTTGACTCAGGCTCCCCAGTATGGACGTCCCCTGTTGGGGGCTCCGCAGGATGGTGATTCCTAAGCAGGGACCGGCACTCGTGAAGACGATGTGTTTTCTCCCCCTCTCCTTTTTCCCCCACAGACTGGCGTGCCCCCCTGTGCGCCCCGCCAGCAGGGCAGTTCGACTGGATCAGCGACCCCCCGCTACAGCCGCTATGGATGCCAGCTCAAGCCCAAGGAATGGGGGGGGGGGTGTTAAAGCCCATTCTGGGTGTTCGGGGTGGGGGGGGGGAGCAAAGTGTTTGACTTCTCCACCCAGAGATCAATGGACCAAGAGAGGAGAGGTCGCCGGGGGGTCCAGACGGAACAGCAAAGGCTAAGCACCCCCCAGGGAGAGGAGTAGATGCGGGGCTGCCAGGAGAGGAGTGAAGTGCAGCACCTATGTAATATCATGTTAATGCGCTGCACAGGCTTTGTTATGAAATGAATATGAGGTCGGAGCCCTGGGCCACTATGCATGTAATTAAGGGTATAAAAGTGAGACGCACAGTGGCCTGGGAGCTCTTTTTGTGATCCTAATCTGTTAGAGGGAGAATAAAGTCTATGTTGATCCAGCTCATTACCTCCCCTGATCATTCCCTCTACACTGTCTTCTTTAAGCCCAAGACATCAGCTGCACCAACCGGACTTAGTTTTAACTATGACCGTTATAGTGATGTGCATTCATGTAACTCATCATGTGACTATAGCTATTACCTAGCATTATGTGATGTTTTGTTAATTTGTAGTTTCTGATTTGCTAAAATTACTGAGGCTCAAACTGTTTTGCCCACAATAAAATAAAAAGATGTGTAGATTAGCACAGTCAGCACTTGTAACATATAATAATCACGAGGCTGTTAGGAAATAAATACAGCTGCTCTAATCTGAAAAGTGATATAAGGAAAGAATTTAAAGACATCAATTTCTTTGAATTAAAATGGAGGTGGGTGATGTTCCGACAAGATGGATAACAGCTCTATGGTTAGTTGAAAAATAAAACAAAAGCTCCTTTTTATTTATTTTCAGTCTCCTCTAACAGTCTGCTTGACTTAAGATCATACTTGACTGGTCAAAACCCTGTCCTATTGTTAACTGACTGGAAACCAGCTACTGTTTGCGCTTCTCTTGACAAAGCGTAATATTTATGATCAGCCTTAGTGAATAGAAGGTTTACACCTTGATGGTGCAACTGGCTTAACCAAGTTGTGACCCACTTAAGTTTGTAATGGTTTGACCTGTTGGTGCTAGAACTTCTGGAACAAGGTACTTTAGATAGATTACTCTAGTGTTGAATTATTTGGGCACAATAACATGAGACATATGGGGGGGGGGGGGGGGCTGAAAAGTTCATAGGCTGACCATGATGCAGTAGTCAAATTTAACCAAATGTGGTTTATTTTTCAACATAGTCTCCAATGTCAGTGTGTCTGAAAAGAAACAATGCAGTTAGTATCAGAAAAAGTTGACTTTAATACATGACTAGTTTCGTTGCTGTAGCATAACTCCTTCTTAGTCAGCCTATGAACTTTTCAGCCCCCCTCGTATTTAGCATAAGCCAAAAATAGCATTTATGCCAGTTGTGAAGCATGGGGGTGGAAATATCATGGTTTGGGGTTGCTTTGCTGCAGCAGGGCCTGGCCAACTCCCAATCATAGAATCTACTATTATGTTATTGTTTCGGGGGTGCTTGAAAGAGATTTGTATCCTTCTTCTTCTTTCAGCTGCTCCCTATATTAGGGGTCACCACAGGGGACCATGGGTCTCCATATTGTTTTGGCAACGGCTTTATGCTGGATGCCCTTTCTGGTTCAACCCTTCCCATTTACCCGGGCTTGGGACCGACATAAGGAGTACACTGGCTTGTGGTCCCCCTGTGGCTGAGTAACCAGCTTTCCTTTCCCCATTCTGTTATGCTGAGCACCAAGCTAGAAGGCAGGGAGTATTGTTTTTATGGTCTTTGTTATGACCCAGCTGGGGTATGAGCCCCCAACCTCCTGGCTGTGGGACAGATGCTTTACCACTAGGCATGAGACAGTTTGTTCAAAAACTGAAGATGAAGCAGAGGCGGACCATGCAACGTGACGGTGACCGAGTTGGGCCAGTCTAACTGCCAAGAGCACAGTTTAAGTTTGTGGAAAACAAACTTAGAGATGTTGGAGATGGAGATGTTGTTCTGAAATATGACTGTATGCCCAATTAGTTGTCCATCTAATTGGTTGTGCTTAGTATTACGGTGTTATAATATCTGTCTGGAATCTTACTGGAAATGCAATCATGGGGATGATGCTGCATTCTGGTTTGTCAACACAATAAGATTCTTTAGCAATACTGTTGCTGGATGAAATTTAATGGTCTATTGGCCTTTAGAGTCTGCCAACTCAGCTTTGGTGTGTCCAATGAACATCTGAAAGGCCAAACACACAAACAGATGTAATCATTTGGTTCACTTGGTGCCAACATGATCTTGAAACTTTAGAGGTTTGATTCAGACTTTTGAATTTTGATGATAGCCAGATGTGAATTACTTAAACACTGCTTTAGTATTCACAAGAAATTCCACTTTGACACAAATGTGTTTGTCTGTTTTGTCATGAAGTTGATTAATGTTTTTATTGTCAGTACTGGGTTTCATTTAGTTTAGAAGTATTGTTTTAGGTAACAGTCATTTTCCTCACATCTAGTTTTGGTTTGTAAACACACTAACTGACATTTGGCTGATAAATTAACCATAAATATTTTTATATTTTTATATATATGTATTATTTATTTATAGTTTTATGTGAAGTTTATTCCACAATAGCATTTTTTTGTGGTTGAGATGTAAACAAAATACAAAAAAGAGATTGCACCATGGAATGATTGTTGTTTCATATTTTCTAGAATGCATACATTTTTTTGTTCCAAATCAAAAAGCATCTGCATGCACTTAACCTGATGCCATGTTTTCATTTTTCTTTTGAAGTTTGTTTGTCTGTTGCGTATTTAAAGAGCAATTCCCAATCAGCGCTTAAAACTCAATTTATTTTGTCTTGAGCTTTTTTTAAAAAAAAAAAAACTTGGCTTCATTCAGCAGCTGAGACAGTAGTGATCGGAGTTTGATCTTTAATTGAAACTGACATTTTGTATTTAACAGAGAGCATTTCTGTAGACCTCTCTATACTGAACTAGTGCAGCTACGTCAAGAAATGGGCCTTGGCGGATTGCATGGAAGAACATCAAATTATTTGCCATAAAATATTACATCTAGTCAGACTTGAAATGCTGTTTGGAATTGTGTTATTATTATTATTATTATGTGAAGGGCTGTTATTTCCAGAAAATCATAAACACAAAAGGGAACTTGAGATACACACTTTTTGGAAAACCTTAACCCAGAAGTGATTTATTACAAATAGGTGAAATAAGCACAAATTTTCTAATGTCTCATGTGTGCATTTATGACAGTGACATATAACAAAGGAAGTTTATTTGAATGTGATCTCATGTTTTAGGCTTTCTTTCTAATTCATCTGCAGCATTAATAATTTCTCTGCACAATACATTGTGTTTTCTGTTGGACCTAAAGTTAACTTTTATTTAGGATGTGAACTCTTGCAAAGTGAATTTCAATTTCACATACAGTGTAAAGAAACACAAACACAGGGGTCACCAATTTCTACTATGGGAAGAGACATTTTAAGAAAGTCTTGAGCTAAAATGGTCTCAGCCACAAAACGTATTTGAGCTTTAAAATGAAGGTGAAGCAGGCAAGTTTTAATTAGAACATCATCGAAAAGTTAATTTATTTCAGTGATTCAGTTCAGTAAGTTAAACTCATATATTATGTAGATTCATTACACACAGAGTGATCTTTTTCAAGTGTTTGTTTCTTTTAATTTTGAGGATTATGGCTTACAGCCAATGAAGACCCCAAATTCTGTATCCCAGAAAATTAGAATATTCTATAAGACCAATAAGAAAAAACAGTTTATTAATAGAAATGTTGGCCTACTGAAAAGTATGTTCATGTACATACTCAATACTTGGTTGGGGCTCCCTCTGCATGAATTACTGCATCAATGTGCCATGGCGTGAAGGCGATCAGTCTGTGGTATTGCTGAGGTGTTATGGAAGCCCAGGTTGCTTTGATAGCGGCCTTCAGCTCATCTGCATTGTTGCGTCTGGTTCAAGATTCAAGGTAAACTTTATTAGCCCACAAGTAGGAAATTCATGTGGTCATTCTGCATCACATCACAACAGGGACGAAAACAGACAAAATTAAACACTTAAGTATATTAAATAATAAAAAGAATAGTAAAAATGTATAACAAGGATAAAAAAAATTGGAAAATATCATCGATATTAAAAAGAATACTACAGCAGTACCTAAAAAAACTTTCAGTCTGTTATTGTACAGTCTAATTGCTGTAGGAACAAATGACTTATTGTACCTTGTTGTTCTAATTTTCCGTTGCAGAATTCTGCCATTTGACCTGTTGCTTCTCAAGAATTTAAGATAAAGAGAATGGGTTGGATCATTAAGAATTTGGTCTATCTTTTTTAAAATGAGCTCGTTATACAGTTAAGCTGCAAATACCTGATCGACTCCAATTATTCTACTGGAGGTATTAATCATGCTCTGCAGTTTTTTGTGATCCTTCCCATTCATGTTTCCAAAGGTACAGATAAAGCCAAAGGACTGAACACTCTGGAGCAAAGCTTTATAAAACATTTGAAGAATATGACTGTCTATTCTAAAATAAAACATCTTCTCAAAAACAAAACTAAAACTAAAAACATTTATATATTTATATATTTACATATTTATTCCATCTAGCTACAATGCTCTGCACTGTGTGTTCATATATTCATATATTTATTCCATCCAGCTACAATGCTCTGCACTGTGTGTCTGTGTGTGTGTGTATATATATATATTTTATAGTAATACGTACATATGTATATTAGCTGCTCTTGCTTGCTTGTTTTTTTTTTTTTTTCTTGCCTTCTGATTGTTGCTCTGAGTGTTGCTATCCCTGTGCTGTTGCAATCCTGGAATTTCCCCGTTGTGGGACTAATAAAGGCTTATCTTATCTTATCTTATCTTTTGCAGCTTCTTAGTCTTATTTAGTGCACATGCATTAAAAGTCAGTTTACTGTCAATTTCAACACCTAAATATTTGTAAGTTAAGACCCGCTCTATCACTTCGCCATTGATCTTACAAGGAGAAGATATAATTCCCTTTTTATTAAAATCTATGGCCATCTTTTTTATATTCTCAACATTAACTTCAAGAAAATTGTCTGAGTACCACTGAATAAAACCTTGTATCTCCCTTTCAAAACTTTCAATAGATGCAAAGTCAGATTTTAAAAAACCTACTAATGCTGTGTCATCAGCATATTTAAAATAAGTCTAAGATGGAGACAATGCTTGACATTAGTACATACATACCCATTAGTATAAAGGGCATAAAGAAAAGGTGACAGAACGCACCCTTATGGTGCACCTGTATAAACAGTCTTTAAGGATGAGGTACAAGAGTTAAATCGGACTTGTTGAGTGCGATTAGTTGAAAAAGTCTTGTGGGGGCATGGTGTAGGGGTTTTCTCAACCCAGAGAGGGCAGGAGGAACGAGGAAACAATAGACCGTTGGAGGAGGTGTCACCGGGGGGTATCAGATGGGACAGTTAGGTTTATGCACCCCTCTGGGAAGAGTAACAATGACCAGAGCAGCAGAGAGAAGAAAGGTGTGAAAGCGGCACCGGTGTATGTTATGGTAATGTGCCACACACTGCTTTGTTAAACAACGATGTATGATGGCCGGAAGCTCCAGGTCTCAATGCATGGGATTAAAGATATAAAAGGGGAATGCACAGAGACCTGGAAGGCTGTTGTGCTGTTATGTTGATGGAGAAAGAATAAAGTCTTGTGTCGTTCAGCTCATTGCCTCGCCTATTCCTTTCTCCACCCTGGTGACCCCAAGAGACTACTTGGAGGGAGAGCACAAATGCCGGGTGTGCTGTTTCAGTCAAGCTTCCGGACTTCTGACTTCACGACCTGGCAGCGTGGTTTTTGCACATAGAAGTTCGCACTCCGCGGAATAACTATGGATGACACAAAATACTACTACATGGTCGCGGCGCCGGACGTGCGCGCCACGCAATAGGCAACAAGCCTGCTCCAGGAGCCGCCGGCGTCCAGGAGGGATTCCAATGGGTCAAGCAGCCATTGGTGGTAGCCGGAGCAGACGCCAGGAGATGCAGGAACAGGACGATCTGCTTCTATCATCGGCGTTTCCGCTCAAACGCCCAGCGATGCGTGCCGCCATGCCAATGCAAGAAGTCGGGAAACGGCATGGCCAGCAGTCAGTAGCAGCTGCGACTGCTGGCGACAGAAACAAGCTGCTGTATGTCACAGACACACGTTCGGGGAGATGGTCTCTGGTGGACTCCGGCTCCCAGAAGAGCCTTATCCTGCTGGTCAATACAGACAGGGGGGCAGGGAGCAGCGGTCCCGAGCTTACAGCCACCAACGGATCCACTATCAGGATATTTGGTGAGTGGACACGGACGGTACGCTCACAGATGCAAATTGGGTCGACCACTGGCCCTGGGTTCTTCTAGGGCTGCGCTCTGCACCTAAGGAAGATTTGGCACCCCCCCACACCCCAGCTTAGGGCTGCGCTCCGCTCCTAAGGAGGATTTGGCAGCCTCCCCAGAAGAACTCATTTTTTTCTCAGCCACCGCTGATCCCTGGAGAGTTTCTACCAGAAAACCCCGCGCCTGAGGCTGATCCGCCTGTGCAATTTTTACACAGATGGAGGCTGGGAGCAACCTGGCCCGGCCCACCATTGTTTTCCCTGCACATTGGTCCCAAGAAGCTTGCAGAAGGCCGGTTTTGTTTTTGGCAGGCATGATGTGCACCGGACCCCCGCGCAGATGTCCACCGTTCGTGGCTCCGCAAGTTGGCGATCCCTCGGCAGGGACCTGCACTCGCGAAGCTGATGTGTCCCCCACCCCACTCCGTCTTTCCCTCTGCCATGTCAAGTTTATTATCTGCAACGATAAGATGTTTTTTTGACTTGTAATCTGTAATTGTTTGGACTCCTTGCCATGCTCTTTTGGAGTCATTGGGTCTGCCAGTGGGTATGCATCTACGCAGTGCTTAAGGTCAAGGTGAAAGGCCAGGGGATCTGAGCACTCTCAGGGTGATTTCATCAGGCCGGAATGAGCTACTCTGCCATTGATAGTATGGTTTGTTTTGTAAATTGGGAGGGTTTTTGCTTAAATGTACAACTTTTCTCAAAAATTTGAGACTTTTTTTAAACATTAAATACAAACTGGTCATGAAAATATTCTTTAAATGTTTTAAATGCCTATACAGTATATATTTTTATATTAAGACTATCCCTGTAGGATTATGGTCATCACGGCTGATTTTGTGGATGCCAAAAATAAGCCACTCATCGAAAGATGGAATGTTCTGCAGCAAAATCAAGTATTTATCACTTGATTATTTTAATGTTTATGAGCTCACTGTGATAACTTAGGCTTTTGCCCATTAATCATAATAATAATTTGAGAAACCCATTTCTTTCCACCTGTTCTTTGCTTGTTTTTGCTCGCTCATCTGATCCACTTCAGTTCAGATCTTCCACATGATGAGGCAGTAAAATATTGAGATCAACCTTAAGACAGGAAGTGACAGTATTTGATTAATTATGAACATTTTCATTAAGATCAATGACGTCTATGATTTGTTTTGCTACAGTTTCCCTGGCTGCTGAAGGTTCATCTTGGAAAATGTATAAAGCAGTATTCAACAGTAATACAACGCCAGCCCGGCAGAGATGATTTGTTAACATACGGAGACATATGAATGCAGATAAATAATCTCAATTCAACATATTGCAGCACAAAATATGATTTGCCAGCACAAGGTGGTTCCCTTTGAAATCAAATGTCTAGTCGTTGCTAAGAAAGCATGACAATGAAAACAAAATACCTCACCCATATGGCTGTCTCATGCTCCAAGTTAACAGCACTGTCAGCACTGCCTTACAGTTTTGGTCCGCCTGTGTTTGTTCTTGACAATTTCTTGGCATGCTTGGGTTATCCACTGGGTCACTGCTTTCCTTGCCCCCTGGAAGTGTTTCGTTGCTGATTATTTTATAACATTTATCAGTTTGGCACATAATTCAGATTTACTGCCACATACTCAAGTAGTTAATGTTTGTTCCTTCTGATATTTTTCCATCTTTGTCTATGCAACTGCTAAAGTGTGATATTAAATCTATATTGTTTTCTAAGATTGAAATCAATTATTTAACATTTATGACATGTAAAGCATCAAAGCCAGTATTAATTTGATTTATATCTATTACCAGTAGCTCATCATCATCATCATAGCAGTCTGTCGTGGGCGACAATGACTGTTTCATTTAGGTCTGATCAGACAGATCCTATCCTATCCTATCCTGTCCTCCACACAGCTCTGTCCTTAGCCTTCTGCTGCCAGGAACTCCTGTCTATGTCCAACTTCTTCAAATTTCTTTTTACAGTGTCTTTAAATCTGAGCCTTGGTCTACCCTGATTGCGTTTGCCCTCGCATAACTGTGATTAGAGTAACTGCCGAGGGAGATGCTGGCGGTCCATCCTCTCAACATGTCCGAGCCATCTCAGGTTCATCTGTATTAGCATGTCCTCCATTGATGGTAGACCAGCTTGTTTCAACACTTCTATGTTGGTTATCTTGTCTTTCCATGAGATGTTCATTATGGCTCGAAGGTGTCTCATCATGTACGCGTGGAGTTTCTTCACCTGCACTCTGTAGACAGTCCAAGTTTACAGCACCATACAATAGAGTATCCAGTACTGTCGCTCTGTACACTTTGCATTTCACACGGATAGACACATGTCGATTGTTCCACAGTCTCTCCCTCAAGTTTCCAAACACAGCGCTCGCTCTTCCCATTCTGAGAGATAGTTCATCCTCCAGCCTAGCATTCTCTGAAACAGTACTCCCTAGGTACTTGAAAGTCTTGCACTTGACTAGTGGCTCTGTACCAATGCTGATCTCTTCTGGTAGTGATGTTGATAATTGGAACTTTGGTGGTTGATAAAGGCACTCTGTCTTCTTGATGTTGATTTTGAGGCTGAATTGGCTAGCTGCTCTTGCAAATTTCTCCACTAAAGATTGCATATCTTCCACGTTGTGTGCAACTAGAGCACTGTCGTCGGCAAAGAGCATTTCTCTTACTACCTTTATCCATGTCTTACTCTTGGCTTTAAACTGTGCCACATTGAACAAGTCTGCTTCTTTCCTTGTTTGAATGTATACTCCTTCTGAAGTGTCTTTGAAGGCCACCTCAAGCATGGCTGCCAGATATAGCGAGAAGAGTGTAGGTGCCAGCACACACCCTTGTTTCACCCCGTTGCTTACTGAAAAGTCTTTAGATACTGAACCACTCATTGCCACGTTTGCTTGCATACCTGTATGGAGTGCCTCAATCAGGCTGACAAACTTCTCTGTACAACCATATTTCTTGAGTACCTGCCAAAGTCCTTGTCGCGAAACAGTATCGAAGGCTTTACTGAAGTCTATGAAGACTACATAAAGCGGCATGTTCTCTTCAATACACTTTTCTTGAACCTGTTTCAAGCAGAAAATCACGTCCATTGTGCTTCTTCCACTTCTAAAGCCGCACTGGGTTTCCGGTAGTACATTCTGCAAGATGTGTTCACTGAGTCTGTTAAGTAGTACACGTGAGAGAATCTTACCAACAGTGGCTACTAGTGATATACCTTGGTAATTTCCACAATCTTTCCTGTCACCTTTCTTGAACAAAGGCACAATACTTGCATCCTTCCAGTCTTGAGGTACTTTCTGACCATCCCATATCTCTTGGATGAGCTTGTGCAGACAGTTGGTCAGCTGATCACCACCAAATTTCCACACTTCTGCTGGAATTCCATCCCTTCCTGGAGCTTTACCATCCTGTGTTGTCCTGATAGCTGCCATTAGTTCATCAAAATTTAGTGGTTCATCCAGACTTGATACAGCTGGTCGCTGCACTAGAGCTTCTTGAGCCTCTTCAGTGAGATCTCCAGGGTTGTTTAGTAGTTGGTCAAAGTGGTCTGCAAATCTGTCCAGGATCTTGTCTTTCTCCTGCAAAACCGTTTCACCATCCATAGCCTTTAGTTGGATCAATCCTCTTGGTTTAGGGCTGTAGATTTCTCTCAAACCTGTGAAGAATGTTTTCATGTCCTTCCTGTCTGCTGCAGTTTGAAGTTTCTCCGCTTTTTCATCCCACCAGTTGGACTTCATCTCTCTGGTGTACTTCTGTAGCTCACTCTGAGCCTTTGAGTATTTCTTCTTCTTCGACCTTGTGTTACACTGTAGGTTTTCCTGCCTAGCTGTATTCGCCACTTCTAGTAGTTTCTTCAGGTGTTCATCATGCTCATCAAACCAATCTCGATGTTTCCTCTCAGGGTAGCCTAATACATCACTCGCAGTCTGATACACCGTATCCTTCAGTATTGCCCATTTCTCTTTTATGTCATTCTCTGAGTTGTTGCTGTCCCAGTCTTTCAAGTTTTCATCCATTTCCTGTGTAAGTTATTCCTGCTTCTTTTGGCCTTTCAGTGCACTAGTGTTTAGCTTCCGTGGTGGCTTCGCGCCCGTCCTGCAGTGCTGTTTTCGTCTGCAAATCCTTAATCTAGATCTCAGCATAACATGATCAGTGCCACAGTCCGCGCCTCTCATTGCTCTGGTGTCCAATACAGCCCTTCTGTCTCTCTGTCTGACTATGATGTAGTCTAATAAGTGCCAGTGCTTGGATCTTGGGTGCATCCATGTCTTCTTGTGTGTGTCCTTGTGCTTAAATAGAGTGTTGGTTATCACAAGGTTGTACTCTGAACATAGTGCAAGTAGAAGTTCTCCATTAGCATTGCACTTGCCTACTTCCATGACTGCCTAGCACTCCTTTCCATTTCTCGGTGTCCGAACCAACTCTGGCATTAAAATCTCCAATGAGTATCAGCCTGTCATCAGTCGGTACACGTCTGATCGTCTCATGTAAATCACTGTAGAACTCTTCCTTCACCTCCTCTGTGTTGGTCATTGTTGGGGCATATACACTGATGAGTGTGGCATACATCTTCCGCTGTAGTGGGAGTCTCATAGTCATTATCCTGTCATTGATTGGCAGTGGTTCCTCATCAAGCATTGCTGCTATCTCCTTTCTAACTGCAAAGCCCACTCCTGCTTCTCTCCTTTCTTGAGTTGATCTCCCACTCCAAAAGAAGATGTACCCAGGGTTTTCCAAGATGTCATATCCAGGCAATCTTGTTTCACTAAGTGCAGCTATGTCTACATTGTACCTGTTCATTTCCAGGGCCACAAGCGCGGTCTGTCTTTCTGGGCGCTGTGATGTTGTTCTGTCCAACAGAGTACATACATTCCATTCTGCTACACATAAGGTTGCTGTTTTCCTCTTCTTTTGTCTTCCTGCTCCTAGCTTACTTAAGCTTTTCTGTCGGAGTGTGAACAGATCAGCGCAGACCTTGTAAGCCCGGTCGGCGTCCGAGCCGGTATGAGTTGCTTTCTGATTGACCATTTCATGAAACTGCTTTCAAAGTACTTGAGTACTGCTAGCTTTTGCTGGACTAGCAGCACATTCTTGGCAGATAAAGGTAATATCAGTGGCAAGGACAAGCCAAGACAAACTGACTCCAATATCTGTTGCAGTGACTGACCAGATGATAGGTTTGTTTATCTCTGCTCTTTGTGTAGTGCATGTCACAATGCACCGACTGGCACAGTCCACCACAGACCTTGTGACAGATGTGGTTATCTGCCAGGATGTCCAGTCTCACCCTGTGCAACTGGGAGTGGTCCACCACAGATCTGTGACAGATATTGTTTTTAGTTCTGCCAGGATGCCCTGTTTCACCCTCCACACCCTCCGAAGGGTGGGGATGCCGGTTGAGTCGCCAACGGCCCGACCCATGAGACAGGTAGTACCAGTTTTCAAGGTTATCCAGTAGCAAGCAAGACAATGCCTGACATGGCAAAAAAACCTGACAAAAAACCTGACCAGTAGCTAATGATGGATAAATCGAAGCTTTCCAAAGCACTGAACCACTTTGAACCATCTGTCTTGAACAGCGACATCTGCTGGCTATGACTGAATACTGCACCTGACTGAGAGTTGAAGTAAGCCTGTAATAAGATTCAAAATGCCATGGGGTCACACATTCCTGTCTGATAAAGTGTGCCATAAAAGTTATTTTCTGAAAATTGGGTCAAATGGGTATATGTCCTTCATGTGATTTTTGTCATGATTTTTAGATACGCATGACATCACGAGGCCTCATTTTGGAATGGTCGTGATGTTTGGGCAGCTTGAAGCAGATATTGAATCATGTCTCCATGAGTAGAAGCAAGACAGAATACACAAGTGTCAATGAGAGGGAGGTGGGTATAATGGTGAAGATGAAAGAAGAGGTAGTGAAAGTAGATGAGTTTAAATATCTGGGGTCAACCATCCAAAGCAATGGAAAATGCACAAGAGAGGTGAAGAAGAGAGTGCAGACAGGGTGTTGTGGGTGGAGACAAGTGTCAGGGTGATTTGTGACAGAAGCATAGCAGCAAGAGTGAAATCAAAGATTTACAAGGCGGTAGTCAAACCTGCTATGATGTAGGGTTTGGAGACTGTGGTACTGACAAAAAGACAGGAGGAGGAGCTGGAGGTGGCAGAGCTGAAGATGCTAAAATTTTCATTGGAAGTGACTAGGAGGGACAAGGTTAGAAATGAGTACATCAGAGGGACAGCTCAGGTTGAGCGATTTGGAGACAAAGTAAGAGAGTCAAGGCTGAGATGGTTTGGACATGTGCAGAGGAGGGATAGTGGATATACTGGACAAAGGATGTTGAAGATGGAGCTGCCAGGCAGGAGGAAAAGAGGAAGACCAGAGAGAAGATTCATTGATGTAGTGAAGGAGGACATAGAAAGGGTTGGTGTTACAGAGGAAAATGCAAGGGATTGGGTGTGATGGAGGCAGATGATCTGCTGTGGCGACCTTTAAAGGGAACAGCTGACAGAAGAAGAAGAAAAGAAGTCTGGTCAGATGAGACCAAAATTGAACTTTTTGGATTCCACAACACACAGCTTGTTTAGAGGAGAAATGGCACTGCACATCAGCCCAAAAACACCATACCAACAGTGAAGTTTGGAGGTGGGAGCATCATGGTGTGGAGGTGTTTTTCAGCACATGGTACAGGCAGACTTCATATAATTGAAGGAAAGATGAATGGACAAATGTACAGAGACATTCTTGATAAGAACCTGTTGCCATCTGCCAAGATGCTGAAGATGAAACGAGGGTGGACATTTCAGCAAGACAATGATCCCCAACACACAGCCAAGGAAACTCTCAACTGGTGCCAGAGAAGGAAAATAAAGCTGCTAGAATGGCCCAATCAGTCACCTGACCTGAATCCAATTGAAAATCTATTGAACAAACTAAAGATTAGAGTTCATAGAAGACACCCACAGAGCCTTCAAGATTTGAAGACGGTTTGTGTGGAAGAATGGGCTAAAATCACTCCTGAGGAATGCCTGTGCCTAGTTTCTCCATACAGGAGGCGTCTGGAAGCTGTTATTACCAACAAAGGCTTTTGTACTAAATATTAAATGAATTTCACCAAGCGTGTTCAATACACTTTATTAAATATAACTTGTTTTGTGAACATGGTTGCCTTGAGTTCTTTGTATGTACAGTGGGGAAAATAAGTAATGAACACATCAACATTTTCTCATTAAACATATTTCTGATGGAGCCATTGGCCTGAGATTTTCACAAGATATCAGTAACAACCCAAGTAATCCATACACACAAAGAAATCAAGACAACTGTGTTCACAGAACAAATTATATTTAATACAATGGAATGACAGGGAATAAGTCTTGAACATTCTTCCACACAAACTGTCTTCAAATCTTGACGGTTCCATGGGTGTCTTCTATGAACTCTGATCTTCAGTTAGTTCCATAGATCTTCAGTTGGATTCAAGTAAGGTGACTGAGTGGGCCGTTCTAGCAGCTTTATTTTCCTTCTTTGGAGCCAGTTATGAGTTTCCTTGGCTGTATGTTTGGGATCATTGGCTTGCTGAAATATCCACCCTTGTTTCATCTAAAGCATCTTGGCAAAGGGCAACAGGTTCTTATCAAGGATGTCTCTGTACATTTGTCCTTTCATCTTCAGTTGTATGAAATCTGCCTGTACCATGTGCTGAAAAACACCCCCACATCATGATGGGTTGTGCAATGCCATTTCTCCTCCAAACATGTGAGTTGTTGCATCCAAAAAGTTCAATTTTGGTCTCATCTGACCAGACTATATTCTTCCAGTATTTTACTGGCTTGCCCAAATGTTGTGTGGCAAACTTTAAAAGAGTTTCAACATGCTTTTTCTTCAGCAGTGGAGTCTTGCGAGGTGAGCGGGCATAGAGCCTATGTCGGTTGAATGCATTGCTTATTGTTTTCTTTGAAACAGCAGTACCTGCTAATACCGTTGTAGTCAAGACCGCACTAACCGAAACCAGGGTGAGCCAAGACCAAGACAAGACCAAAACTTTAAGAGTTTGAGACCAAGACAGTTTGAGACCGAGACCACATGCAGTATCTTACATACAGTCATGTGAAAAAATTAGAACACCCTGTATAAACCTGTGTATTTTTAAACATATTTGGACATATGGATATGTCAAAGTCAAAGTGCCTTTATTGTCATTCCATTGCTCAAAAACAATACAACGAAATTGAGATGCTGCTCCCTAAAACAAACTATCACACTCACAGTTCATTCATGAATTTAACATTCTCATAATTACAATAATAAATAATGCCTAAAACAATAATACCTAAAAAAGTTAAATACAATAGGTACACACATGGACAAAATTGTTGGTACCCCTCTGTTAATGAAAGAAAAACCCACAATGGTCACAGAAATAACTTGAATCTGACAAAAGTGGTAATAAATAAAAAATTCTATGAAAATTAACCAATGAAAATCAGACAATGCTTTTGAATTGTGGTTCAACAGAATTGTTTTAAAAAACAAACTCATAAAACAGGCCTGGACAAAAATGATGGTACCCTTAACTTAATATTTTGTTGCACAACCTTTTGAGGCAATCACTGCAATCAAACAATTTCTGTAACTGTCAATGAGACTTCTGCACTTCTCAGCAGGTATTTTGGCCCACTCCTCATGAGCAAACTGTTCCAGTTGTCTCAGGTTTGAAGGGTGCCTTCTCCAGACGGCATGTTTCAGCTCCTTCCACAGATGTTCAATAGGATTTACATCAGGGCTCATAGAAGGCCACTTTAGAATAGTCCAATGTTTCACTCTTAGCCATTCTTGGGTGTTTTTAGCTGTGTGTTTTGTGTCACGCCGCGCCATTCATCAACGGCGCCACCTGCTCACGCACCTGACAATCATCAGCGGCGAGGGATAAAGGCCGTCTCGCCCGGAGGCTCGGCCTGAAGCCGTCAGACTTCGTCCCTCACCGTTGTGAGCATACTTCCCTTCAGCGTCACCATTTTGGTAAGAAGATCGCTTACCTCTTTTCTTCAGTCTTCTCCCCTGTGCACAGGTGGATTCCCCAGCGGCGGACATCTCCACTCCATCGCCCAATCCTCGCTGCTGTACGGAGCTCTCCAGGTGGCTGTCTTCCGGGCTTCGCCCCCTTGTTGTGCCAGCTGTCCTGACCCACCAAGTAAGTCCTTCTCTCGCCATAAATCCCTCCTGTGTTGGTGTATGCCCGTCACCCTCTCCCTGTGCTCTCTCCATAGGGTTGCTCGGCTGTACGGTCACCTGCCTCTGTGCCTGGAGCAGACACCATCACCAACACATTTACATCCCGCAGACACGCACTCATTCACTCCTGCTGTTAATAAACTCTTTGAACTACTCTAAGCCTGTGTGTGTGCGTCTCCTGAGCCGTGCGTTATGTCATTTTGGGTCATTATCCTGTTGCAAGACCCATGACCTGCGACTGAGACCAAGCTGTCTGACACTGGCAGTACATTTCTCTCTAGAATACCTTGATAGTCTTGAGATTTCATTGTACCCTGCACAGATTCAAGACACCCTGTACCAGATGCAGCAAAGCAGCCCAAGAATATAACAGAACCTCCTCCATGTTTCACAACAGGGACAGTGCTCTTTTCTTGGCATGCTTCATTTTTGCGTCTGTGAACATAGAGCTGATGTGCCTTGCCAAAAAGTTCCAGTTTTGTCTCGTCTGTCCATAGGCATAGAAGCTTTGTGGCTTGTCAACATGCATTTTGGCAAATTCCAGTCTGGCTTTTTTATGATTTGTTTTCAGCAGTGGTGTCCTCCTTGGTCGTCTCCCAAGAAGACCACTTTGGCTCAAATAACGACGGATGGTGCGATCTGACACTGATGTACCTTGACCTTGGAGTTCACCTTGAATGTGTTTAGAGGTTGTTCTGGGGTCTTTTGTTACCATTCGTATTATCCATCTCCTCCTGCGGCCACGTCCAGGGAGGTTGGCTACAGTCCTGTGGATCTTAAATTTCTGAATAATGTGTGCAACTGTAGTCACAGGAACATCAAGCTGCTTGGAGATGGTCTTATAGCCTTTACCTTTAACATGCTTGTCTATAATTTTCTTTCTAATCTCCTGAGACAACTCTCTCCTTTGCTTCCTCTGGTCCATGTTTAGTGTGGTACACACCATGTCACCAAACAGCACAGTGACTACTTGTCACCCTTTAAATAGGCTGACTGACTGATTACAAGTTTGTAGACACCTGTGATGTTAATTAGAGGACACATCTTGGTTGAACATGTCCCTATGGTCACATTATTTTCAATCTTTTCTAGGGGTACCATCATTTTTGTCCAGGCCTGTTTCATGAGTTTGTTTTTTAAAGTAATTCTGTTGAATCACAGTTCAAAAGCATTGTCTGATTTTCATTGGTTAGTTTTCATAGAATTTTTATTTATTACCACTTTTGTCAGATTCAAGTTATTTCTGTGACTATTGTGGGTTTTTCTTTCATTAACAGAGGGGTACCAACAATTTTGTCCAAGGCTGTACATAGCAATAATAAAAACATACTGAGCAATAAATAGATAAGACCATCTTATTTAATATCAATGTTAAAAATACTGGAAGATTCACGTAATACAACTAAACAATTAAAAATGAATTAAAGACTTTTTTCAGATTTTCTGTAAAATGTAATTCTAAACAAATAGTGAAGAATAAATTAGGATACCCCCCATCTTTTTTAGAACACCCCCACATTCATTCCCACTTACAATGGCTAAAATAAATGTTAAAAATGCAAATAAAAACAAAAACAAGGTTAGACATAGATATTTGAACATTTCTTAATAAAGAACTGAATATTTTATGGGGCGTCCTAATTTTCTCTCTCTCTCTCTCTCTCTCTCTCTCTCTCTCTCTCTCTCTCTCTCTCTCTCACTCACTCACTCACTCACTCACTCACTCACTCACACACACACACACACACACACACTACTGTATCTCAAAGAATTGGAATATCATGATTCATTAATTATTTCAAAAATCTGTAAGTCATAGTTATTAAAATTAAAGCAAAAATGGGCCTGAAATATTTCACTTCATGTATGATGAATATAGGATGTATAGACTTTTGCCTTTTTGAATTAAATTGTGGAAAAATCAAGAACTTTTTCTTGATATTCTAATGTTTTGAGATGCACTATTATGTATAAATGAGTTTGTTTTCTAAATAAATACAAGATTATTGAAATCAGTTTAACCATCTTTAATTGACAGACATCCTCAAAAGTCCCATCAACTTCAAACAGTGTGAAAGATTTTGGTTGCATTCACAAAACATGAGAGAATGTAACAAGCAGTTCCTTTTCTTTCAGCAAATACAAGCACCACAGATGTAGAAATGAATTTAACCATCTGTAATTAATATGAAATGTCCATAGGTCCTCAAAAGTCCCATCAAAAGAAAAATGTTTCAACAAGAATTTGGTTGCATTTAAGGAACATGGGAGACTGCAACATTTGGTGACCTAAACGTGCATGATGGGGTCTCATGAGAATGCCCCCTCTACTGAAAACAATCAGATGAGACACGAGCAGCTGCAGACACACGACCTCAGACTGACCTCTGGGTGCCAAAGCCAACCTTTTATACTTCTTCACATTCTCTCCTTTGGCACCAAGAGTACATGTCATTACCATAACATACATTACATTTCAATACATTCACACCTGCAGTTCCAAGTGTGAAGGCACATCTTAAGAACTTTTCTCCCCCCTGGCATTCTGGTGCCTACACCTGCTTCTCATATTTTCAACTCTCCCCCTCAGGGTGCCACAGTACCTGTACTCATCTCTCCCACCTGAGACACCTGCATTACCATGGCTCCTTCCTTTCCTCTATTCCCCAAAGTCCTGGGTGCGAGCCAGACCTCCTGTTATGCCACCACAGTGGCGTAAAGTTAAATTTACATTATTGCTTCATTTAAGGGGGATATCTGTTTGCAATCATAATAATTTTGTGGACAAAAAAACCAGTAATGGTCTTGTGGCCAGTGAAGGTTCTTTGAGGTGGCTGGCCGCCCTGTGGCGGTGGACCGGTTGTGCGGCCCGGGGCGGGCTGCCAAGGCCTGTCCTGGGGTGCGGGGATTTTAGGACAATTTTAATGTGCTGAATTGGTTTTGCTCAATCAGGTCAACTTTTTGAACTATGGCCACATGTTTTCTTACGTTTTTGTTTACATGTACGGGTATTTTCGCTTTATATGATGCAAAATTATTTTTTATTTCTTGAAATTCTCTGAATTTTGAACAATGGTGATGTAACATTCAGTTTAAATGTACTTACCTTTATCAGTGTCTACTATTCAATTTACAGTACACCTGTACAACTGCTTATAACTTAACATAAAAACCTGACCTGATTGAGAGAAACGGATGTCATTTTCAGATTCAGCGGTGCAAAATTGTCTTAAATCAGGTGAAAAAACACAGACAACTTACAAAAAAATTATTTTTGTTATGTTGTGTAATAGCTTATCCTTTTAAAGGATCTGGGATGAGAACATCTGGGATGAAACCGTGACCTTGACCTCAAGCTGTCCAGGCTGTCCAGGCTTCAACCAACAAAATACCAAAATTGTTACCTTGCGCACAAACAATTGATATTCAACAGTAAAAAGCAAGAAAAAATGTGCAATTTGTCTCCTTTTCTCAATTTTTCCCTAAAAAATTATTTTTTTCTCCCAAAATTGTTACCGTTTGCACACAAACAATTGATATTCCCCTTCTCCCCCCCCCCTCCTTGCTCACAGGCTTTAACTCCGGTACCTTTAGCAGAAGCAGTTTTGACTGATCACACATGATCTTTGTGCAAAATAATTTTATTCTTTTAAAGGATCCCACATCTGGGATCAAACTGTGACCTTTGACCTCAGTGTCCAAAGCTGTCCAGGCTTCAACCAACAAAACAGCAAAATTGTCACCTTTTGCACAAAATAATTTTTAAGGTTTGAAATTAAAAATAGCTGCTTGATAGGACTTTCATGTTGACCTTTGGGACAATGTAGGTATACATAATTCAAAGACCACATCAGGGTTAATTGCCATCCTTTTTATTATTTACACAATCACAATCAAAGACAATCAACACTCTTCCCCCCCTTGTCTCTTCTCTGCCAACCACAGCTCAACAGTTTTGCAGGAGTACAATGAGCAAAAATGCTCCCCTCTGAACTGACTATGTCCATATTCTTTGCTGTGGTTGGCCATGCAGCTGGCAAATTCTAAGTTTATGTCTTTTGCATTTTTTTCTCTGTTTTTTCTCTAAAGTAATATTATTCAGTGAAACACAAGCTCATAAATATGAGACTGAAACAGAATAACAAACATGAAATGAGATGAAATGAAATAATTTTTCAAAATGTCTTATTAGAACAGCTGGAGATTGCTCCCAGTGAGCAACGTCTAGCTGATCCAGGATGTCCTGTGACCAGCCCGCCACCTTCTTGTGATATGATTGGCATTCAAGGTGCTCCGTGCCCATGAAGTACCAGCCTTTCATATCCGAGACCGTACGCACAGTCTTGTACAGCCCAGTGCCTGTTAGACCGGCTCCACAGGTGGAGCACCGTAAAGAATAGGCCCACATCCTGTACGCCGCCCACAGGAAAAATGTTGACCTGAAGAAGGTGTGGGCTGTGGAAGGGGGCTGCACATACAGCTGCTGATGCTGTGGTGGGTACCATCACAAGTTGAGATTGGGGGTGAGCGCAATTTGTCCCTGTGCTGTCTTCCTGAAGAGGGTATGACCGAGCCACTCGTGCTGCTCCTCAGGAAAGGACTCCTTCCAGCTCCAGGACAGCAGCTGAAACACAAAGCAGAATGAGTTCATGAAAGAGTTGGACTTAAAAACAAAGAGGCCCATGCACACCTAGGATTAAAAAGTGTCTTTGTGATTAAATCACAATCCTGTCATGCTTGACCACATCATTTACACCTGTTGCTAACGTGAATCTTCAGGCACCCGTTTGCTTCCTCGTGTTGTAAAACAAGCCAGAAAAAAAGCATATGGAAGTACATGAGCCACCAGAGGAGGAAAGGGAAAGCGCATGCACTCACGCACACCTTTTAAAGATGGTACTGTGGTGGCACAACGGGTGGTCGTACTCCACCCAGGGACTTTGGGGAATGGAGGAAAGGAGGTGAGAGATGGAAATGAGGAGAAGAAAGGAGAGGAGGCAACAGTAGGCACCAGAACGCCAGGGGGGAGAAAACCAAATGAGGATGCACCTTCATACTTGGGAATGCCAGGTACGAATGTATTGTGTGGGTAGAAGATGCACCTCCACACCTGAGATGCCAGGTGTGAAAGTATTGTGTTGCGTTATGCTCTGTTGTCATGTATGTTAACATGTGTACCCCAGGTGCCAAAGAAGGGAGTAAAGCTGTATAAAGAGATTCACTTTGGCACCCGGGGTTCAGTCTGTTTTTGCTTGTTAGAGGAATAAAATTGTGTGTCTGCAGCTGATCGTGTCTTGTCTGATCCATCTTCTACAATATAGAGTTCAGCTGAAAGCTAAAACATGTGGGTATCTGGTTAGAGTCATTGTATGTGGACTGAGATAAAACTATCAACATTTAGATTAAATGTGGCCTACACACATCCCTGACAACCATCAGAAGTGGGTTAGAATACTGGATCAATATTTGTCCTGATTGTGCTTTGAATTTATTTACGACTGAATTTGAATTTATTTACAATTTAGTTGGTCTGTTAATTGATCATCAGTTTGATTGAATATTTCTTACAGACACTTGGTTAGGGCAAGAGGATTATGTTGGTTTAAATGAATCAACTCCCTCTGGTTATTTAAACTGTCAAAATCCCAGAAGTTCTGGTCGTGGAGGAGGAGTAGCAACAATTTACCATTCTAAATTACTTGTTAATGTAAAGCAAAAAACATGTTATAATTCCTTTGAGGGCCTGGTCCTCAGTATCGGGCATTTTAGCAGTTTTAGGCTAAACCCAATTTTATTTGCCATAGTTTATTGTCCTCCATCAGCCTACTCTTATTTGAATTTGCCAAATTCTTAGCTGATTTAGTGCTAAAATCAGAATAATTATAGTAGGGGACTTTAATATACATGTAGATGTAGATAGTGATTGCCTCAATATGGCATTTAATTCAATATTAGACTCGATGGGATTTTCTCAGAAAGTAGGAAATTCTACCCATTATCTCCACCATACACTGGACCTTGTTCTGACATATGACATAGAAATAGAAAATCTGGTAGTGTCTCCTCATAACCCTGTACTGTCAGACCATTGTCTGTTAACCTTTGATTTTACCATTTCTGACTATTTGGCTTCTAAAGAAAAATATTACTACAGTAGAGGCCTCTCAGATGATGTTGTAACCAAATATATGCAGATTGTTTCCTCTATGCCATGTGCCAATGCAACGGAAATAAGCTAGAGACAGCTTGCTCCTTCTGTAATTGATAGCATGGTACATAGTGTTACAGCTTCTCTGCATCAGACTCTAGACATGGTGGCCCCTTTAAAAAAGAAAAAGTCTAATCAGAGATTTCTAACTCCTTAGTTCAACACAGAAACTCGTAGCTTAAAACAGAAGACTCGTCAATTAGAAAGGAAATGGTGCTCCACTAATTTAGATGAAATCTATTTAGCTTGGAGAAATCATCTTTTAATTTATAAAAAATCTCTTAGAAAAGCTCGAACGAGTTATTATTCTGTATTAATAGAGGAGAACAAGAATAATCCCAGGTTTCTTTTCAGCACTGTAGCCAGGCTGACAAAGAGTCAGGACTCTGTCAATCCTAGCATTCCCTTAGAGCTTACTAGTCAGGACTCTATGAACTTTTTCAATAATAAAATTTCATCTATCAGAAATAAAATCAATCAGATTCTTCCCACTGTTAACTTAAATACAGTAACTGCTACAACTCCTTCAATTGACATCTGTTTGGATGAGTTTACTCCAATTGACCCTTTAGAGTTAGACAAAATAATTTCCTCATCGAAGCCTTCAGCTTGTCTTTTAGACCCTATTCCTACCAGGTTATTTAAAGAAGTCTTCCCATTTATTGGTAGCTTTATTCTTCAAATAATCAATTCTTCATTAACTTTAGGCCATGTACCGCAGGCTTTTAAAACTGCTGTAATTAAACCCTTACTCAAAAAGGCAACGCTGGATCCAGGAGTTTTAGCTAACTATAGACCAATCTCTAATCTCCCTTTCGTTTCAAAAATCTTAGAGTTGTTGCTACGCAATTATTTGACCACTTGCAGGGAAATGGTTTATTTGAAGAGTTTCAATCTGGTTTTAGAATCCATCATAGTACTGAAACAGCCTTAGTGAATGTCACTAATGACCTCCTTATTGCATCTGATAATGGACTTCTTTCTGTACTTGTCCTTTTAGACCTTAGTGCAGCTTTTAATACTATCGATCGCAAATTATACTTGATAGATTAGAACACTATGTAGGACTTAATGGAACTTTGTTGCAGTGGTTTAGATCTTATTTATCTGATAGGTTCCAGTTTGTTCATGTCAATAATGAGTTTTCTTTCAACTCAAAGCTTAGTCATGGAGTTCCACAGGGATCTGTGCTAGGCCCTACTCTTTATAGTTTATATATGCTTCCATTAGGCAACATTATTAGAAAGCACTGTGTACATTTTCATTGTTAAGCAGATGACACACAATCATACCTGTCAATGAAGCCAGATGATAGTAATCAGTTAGCCAAGTTAGAAGCCTGTCTTAAGGAAATCAAAGCTTGGATGACTTGTAATTTTCTGCTATTAAATTCAGATAAGACTGAAGTCATTCTTGTTGGTCCAAAAAACCTTAGAAATACCTTTCCAAATCAAACTTCTAGTTTGGATGTGGTTACTCTTAATAGCTCTGTGAGGAACCTTGGAGTTATTTTTGATCAAGATGTGTTTTTCAATTCACATATTAAATTCGTTTCTAAGACTGCCTTCTATCATTTGCGTAATATTGCCAAGATTAGGAGCATCTTGTCTCAGAGTGATGCTGAGAAACTGATCAGCTCTAGATTAGATTATTGTAACTCTTTATTATCAGGTTGTACTAAAACATCTTTAAAAAGTCTTCAGTTGATCCAAAATGCTGCAGCAAGAGTTTTAACAGGTACTAGAAAGAGAGATCATATCTCTCCGGTTCTGGCCTCCCTTCATTGGCTTCCCATAGAGTTTAGAATTAAGTTTAAAATCCTTCTTCTCACTTTCATAGCTCTAAACAATCAGGCCCCTTTTTATTTAAAAGATCTGATACTACCCTATTATCCTAACAGAGCACTACGCTCCCAAAATGCTGGATTACTTGTAATACCTAGAATCTCCAAAAGTACAATGGGAGGCTTCAGTTATCAAGCTCCTCTCCTGTGGAACCAGCTGCCAATCTGGATTCGGGAGTCAGACTCGATCTCTGTTTTTAAGAATAGGGTTAAAACCTTCCTTTTTGATATAGCCTACAATTAGGGAGGGATCATGTGTCTCTGAACCCTCCCTTAGTTATGCTGCTAAT
This sequence comes from Pholidichthys leucotaenia, assembly GCA_020510985.1. Lineage (NCBI taxonomy): Eukaryota > Metazoa > Chordata > Actinopteri > Cichliformes > Pholidichthyidae > Pholidichthys > Pholidichthys leucotaenia. Next base: position 199,384,146 of record CM035847.1, on the reverse strand, counting down.
AGGTTTAGACAGCCGGGGGACCTCCAGTACTGCACTGGGCCTCACTCCTTTCTTCACTCTCAATGAAATATATATTTTTTTTGCTGGTCATTAACATCTGTTTGTTCTCTCCCACAGATTGAGTCTCCATCGTGCTGTTTGCTCGCTATATGTCTGTTCTTCTCATCTTCTCTATCCCCTCACCCCCCAGCCAGTCGCAGCAGATGACTGCCCCTCCCTAAGCCTGGTTCTGCTGGAGGTTTCTTCCTGTTAAAAGGGAGTTTTTCTCTCCACCCTTGCCAAGCTGCACGGTGGCGCAGTGGTTAGCACTGCGGCAGCACAGTTTACCCTCGGCCGGGGGATCGCGGGGATCATGAGATCGTGGGTTCGATCCCTGCCCCCGGCCAACAGTGATCTGTGTGGAGTTTGCATGTTCTCCCCGTGTTTGCGTGGGTTTACTCCGGGATTTCTCCGGTTTCCTCCCACATGCCAAAAACATGCAGGTTAGGGAGTTAAGGGGCGCTTGCGCACGCAGCGACCGGCAGCTGGTGGCTTGTCACCGGACTGCAGAACAAATCTACCTACGGGTACAAAATTAGTCCCAAAAAAAAAAAAAAAAAAAAAAAAAAAAAAGCGCTTGCTCACAGGGGATCGCCTGATCCTGGGGTCTTTCTGCAATTGTGGGGGTTTCCTCTACAGTTCAAAGTGCCATGAGATGACTGTTGTTGTGAAATGGCGCCATATAAATAAAATTGAATTGAACAGCTGTATTTTGAGATATCTGACCGCGATCCAATCATTAAAAGTACTTTTTAAATCCTGGTGTACACTTGGTTACAAACACAAAGGTGAAAGTCTGAGCATACTTGTGATCCAGAGAGTGGGGGCAGCACCTCTTCTGCTCAAGCTGCTGAGGATGCAGGAGGTTCTGATCCTGGTTGAGACATGGAGGGAGAGGTTTGGGCTACAGCTGGTGAGATGTGCCTGGCAACTACAAAGGAGGAAATGACAGGAAGTCAGGGGGAGATTTAAAACTGCAGTTGACCTTAAGCTCATTATGTATGAAAACACATCTGTATTCAACCACATGTTAATTAAAGTGTACTCACTGCCACACTCCATCTCTGCAGCTGCAGCAATCATTACTGCGTCAGAAGGGGCATCTAGCTTCAAAGATGCAGCGGCTGCAGCACACATACAACATGCAGTGATGCACTACACATACTTACATAGAAAACTGTCAGAGGGGTGTGTTTGTGGACCATTACCTGGAGGTGAGAACACATGTGCTGGCTCCTTGGAGGTTTTCTCCTCTCTGTCACAAGCAAGCACGTACAGGTACATTTCAAAAAATTAGAATATTATGAAAAAGTTCAAAATTTTTTGTCACTTATTTCAGAAAGTGAAACCCATATATTATATAGATTCATTACACAGGGAGTGATATATTTGAAGTGTTTATTTATTTTAATTTTGATGATTATGGCTTACAGCCAATGAAAACCCCAAATTCAGTTTCTCAAAAAATTAAAATATTACATAAAATTAATTTTAAAAAATAGTTTTTCAGTAGAAATATTGACCAACTGTAAAGTATGTCCATGTACACACTCAATACTTGGTTGGGGCTCCTTTTGGATTAATTATTGTATCAATGTGGCGTGGCATGGGGGTGATCAGCCTGTGGCACTGCTGAGGTGTTATGAAGGTCTAGGCTGCTTTGATAGTGACCTTCAGCTCGCCTGCATTGTTGGGTCTGGTGTCTCTCATCTTCCTCTTGACAATACTCCATAGATTCTCTATGGGGTTTAGGTCAGGAGGGTTTGCTGGCCATTCAAACACAGTGATGCCATGGTCATTAAACCAGGTTTTGATACTTTTGGCAGTATGTGTGTGTGTGTGTGGGGGGGGGGGGGGTTGCCAAGTCCTGCTGGAAAATGAAATCAGCTTCTACATAAAGCTTGTCAGCAGAGGGAAGCATGAAGTGCTCTAAAATTTCCTGGTAGACCACTGTGCTTACTGTACTTTGGTCTTGATAAAACACAGTGGACCAACACCAGCAGATGACATGGTTCCTCAGATCATCACTGACTGTAGAAACTTTCCACTAAACCTCAAGCAACTTAGATTCTGTGCCTCTCCACTCTTTCTCCAGACTCTGCTCTGCTGGTGTTTGCCCACTGTGTTTTATGAAGACCAAAGTCAGCGCAGTCGTCTACCAGGAAATTTTAGTGCACTTCATGCTTCCCTCTGCTGACAAGCTTTATGGAGAAGCTGATTTCATTTTCCAGCAGGACTTGGCACCCCCCCCCCCCCCCCCACACACACACACACTCTGTCAAAAGTATCAAAACCTGGTTTAATGACCATGGCATCACTGTGTTTGATTGGCCAGCAAACCCTCCTGACCTAAACCCCACAGAGAATCTATGGAGTATTGTCAAGAGAAGGATGAGAGACACCAGACCCAACAATGCAGACGAGCTGAAGGTTACTATCAAAGCAACCTGGACCTTCATAACACCTCAGCAGTGCTGCAGGCTGATCACCTCTGTGCCACGCCACGTTGATACAATAATTAATCCAAAAGGAGCCCAGACCAAGTATTGAGTGTGTACATGGACATACTTTTCAGTCAGCCAACATTTCTATTAAAAAACCACTTTTGAAATTAATTTTAATTTTTAATCTTTTAATTAATTTTGAAATTAATTTTATGTAATATTCTAATTTTTTGAGAAACTGAATTTGGGGTTTTCATGGACTGTAAGCCATAATCATCAAAATTAAAATAAATATCACTTGAAATATATCACTCTCTGTGTAATGAATCTATATAATATATGGATTTCACTTTCTGAAATGAGTGACAAAAAATATTGCTTTTTCATGATATTATAATTTTTTGAGATGTACTTGTATACGCCTTAAAGCAGTGCATTTTGGAGCCTTCTGCCACTTTTTGCTTCCTGATCCAGTGGATGTAACTGGAGAAAAAGGCAATAAATTATTAAAAAATGACAGAACAAAACATGACAGATGACACACACAGAGAATAACAATAGTTACATCATGGGCTCAGTGTCTGGTGCCAGGGCCCGTGCTGCTGGTATGGGCTGAAGGGTGAGTTCGGAGGTCGAAGCCATTCTGTGATGAAAAGACAAAGGGTGCACGGTCATGTGGGTACAAGAGTGAGCAGCAACAAAGTTACGGGTCATATATACCTCCAGTGTATTTTATTACACGTTACATAATGTGAGGAAGCTGATTTTTTTTTTTAATAATATGTGACAAAAAGTATTAAATATGCATACAGCTGACAAACAATAGTCACATCACACTGCCCTTATAAACACAGTCCTTAGTCATATATATAGTTTTATATATAGTTAGACTGTGATTACCAATCATCAATCCAACAAATACACATTGATGAATTAAATAGGAATTATTCTAGCTGATGCTCAATATTACTGTGTGATGCAAAGTCACTGTACTGTCAAAACTCAAGATAACTCCCATAAGATTTAACAGCAAAGACATTTTCTACCCAAAACACACACTGGCTCATTACATAAGAATTATTACAGCTGATCACAATGATTTTAGGCAAGGATATACAGTGAGAATTAATTTTTTTTAAAAAAGCACGTACAAATATGAAAGAGGAATGAACCAATATTTTCCACCTAAAAACACACAATGGCTTTGATGGAAAAATTTCATATTTGTAATTTGCTTTGTCTCGGAGTCTGTGTGAAAGTGCTAAAGACGCTGTTGCAGCTGTACATGTTATCGCCTTGTTTTAGTATGCATGTATTGTACTGGTGTGACTGGTGCTGAGAAAGTCTGACTGTTGCTGAGAAAGAAATAATCTGCACACCGAGTTTTGATGAGATGTACTGAACCAATCATCATGGACATTTTCTCTTCCACCTCTCGGATAACGGAGAGCTTAAAGGACTGAGCGATGTGTGTTTGAATCAGAATGATGCGCAAATAGGCTCTGAGACTGTTATTGTGTTGTTCTTCACTGGCCAGTGTAATTAAATTTGCTCAAACTTTGACCCTGCCTGATTCTTTGACTGAAGGTTGAAAAGAATTTTTCCTACATACTTGGCGCCCGAACAGGGGCTCCAGATACCCCTCTCCTCCTGGTTCTGGTGTTTTTGGACCGAGACAGCTAGTGGACAGCTGCGGAGAAGACCTCCCCCACCGATTCCAAAGTGGTAAGAGATAATGACTTACTGTCAATAAGAAAGATGTAAAATATGATCCAAAGTTTCAGATAGGAATAAATTTACGCATCTAATTTGCATAATGTCGTGGCACCTCTTTAAATTCCATAACTCAGTCAAAACTGGACTTTGGACATATTTACACAAAAAATTGTTCAGTCTTTTGACACCGTTTTTTTGTACAGAGGTACCTCATCATCTTATCTTCAAAGTATATGAACAAGAAATCAGTACATTTAAAAAAAAAAAAAACTCAGAAATTTCTCACTTACTTTTGACAAAGTCAGAGTGAAAAGCAGACATCTTCAAATTAAATGGCCATGAGACTGAATGTGCCTACAGAAAGGTGCTGAAGGTTGATTGGTGTGCTGTGTTGGGTGATTGGAGTGCAAGAGATAACACAGGTAACATTTTTCCTCCAAAAATTGCAGTGTTACAACAACGTGTGAGAGAGTTAAATGACTGCATTGGGAATAAATGGCGAGTGAAGCATGATTGGACAAGAATTCAAAATACAACTTAAGATAGAGGTGAAGTTGTGGAAGCTTACAGGACCAGGTTTCAAGAAATTTTTGATAGCCATTCTGGTTTAACTAGGCCTGGTAATGACTCAGGTGTAGAACCTTATTGGCAGCATTTGAAAAGTGTTTTCTTGCAAACCATGCACCCACATCTGGCTAAATACATCTGCAAACATCTGGTTACATATCGCACTTGTGCATTTGGTGGTGGGTTAATTATGCTAAGCATGCAGAAAGGTTAGAAGATGAAAGGAAGGAAAAAGAAGACAAAAAGTTAAAGGGAAAGCCAACCCCTGTTTATGCGATTGCTGACACCAGGGGGGAGGCTGAGGCTTCCCCCACCTCTGTCTTTTACCAGGGTGCAACACGCGGAGGAGGACGACGAGGGCAGAGGAGGGGGCATGGTCGTGGCGCCACCTACCAGCAGCCAGGGGCGCACGATGTTTGCCGCCAATGTGGACAACGAGGGCACTGGCAAAGACACTGCCCTGAATGCCTGCCACAATGGGGAGGGAGGGGAGGACCCCACATCCCACTGCCGCCATTTACACAGGACTACAATATGTGAGTAACTGACCCAAAGCTAAGTACAGCAAATGACACTGACAATGACACAGCAGACGTTTTTCATTTGCCTGATTTTGACTTGATGTTAACAATGCAGTGTTTACCTGAGTTGATGTTGCAGGTTCAAGGCACCCCAGTAAAGTTTCTCTGTGACACAGGAGCGTGCAGATCAGTAATTTCAGGGACCAATGTTATGGGTTTCACAAAATCAGACCAAACAGTGACTGTCAAATCCGCAAATGGTAAGCTAAAAACAGAGCACCTCTCCGAAACTGTTAAGGTAAAAGATCCCGTCACAGGTGACATTGCAGAAGGTTCTTTCATATTATCACAAGTATGCCCCGTCAACCTTCTGGGACAGACTTTGCTCACAGCCCTCAATATTGCCATAATCCCAACAGAAAATGGTATGAGAGCATCACATTTTCCACATGTGGAAGGAATAAATGTATTGCAAGATTTCAATGTGCCCAGGTACTGCTACTCACTGCGTTTGGTTTCAGCCGGACCACACTCAGTGACATCAGACCTGCACACAAAAGCTATGCAATATTTCAAGTCCAAAACCCCTATTACACATTGGGCCACAGATCAATACCATTGCTGCATGTATGGCAGACATCTGAGTGGCCCAGACCCAAATTATGAAAAAAACATTCCTTGCAAATCCATCCTCCAGACTGGTCATTAAAAATCTGTATTGGTCACCAAGGGGATATGTGGGAGCATCTGTTGTGTTGTCTGATGAGGACAGCAGGCATTCTTAACACTGGGAGGCTGTCATATCCCGAGCGCTATTTTGTCCGCGCTCGGGTTACACATCATTCCTGTCAGGCTTTGACAGCGGTGTTGTCATTCTGGCTCCTCGGGCTCTGATTGGTCAAACGCCCGGGAGTTCCCTGCTGTCAGAGTCTGAGCAGCTGTGCTGCATTTGCGGTTGTTAGGAGCCGGCTTTAAATGCCGGTGCCAGCAGCTGCATCTTGCGGCTGTCTCATCAACATTTCTGTCAAGCACTCGTGTCAAGCATTCTTGTCAGTGTTCGTGTCAACGTCTCTTAGTGTTCATCCACGATTCCCCTTTGATGTAAGTGTGTTTATTGTCGCAGTTATCGTTCGTGTTCCTTGCCTTTTTCCTTGTCAAACGGTGAGTGAGCGTTCCTCGTCTCAGCCGTCATTTATCATTGTTTGGCTAATGGTTAATCTTGCTGCTCAGCCCATGCGGCTAGTTATCCTGTCCTACCCTTGCCTTGAACTGTAAATAAACCTAAGTGCAACTTAACTGGTCTGTGGCGTCTTATGCTGGCTCGTGAGGGCCAGACGTGACAGTAGACAGCTGCCAGAAGGAGACGCCGTTCACAGTAAGTTGCATTCAGGAGAACTCTGCTCTTTCCTGTCTGGGTATGGCGTACTGGAATTATGCCGTCGCGGAGGGGTCGCACTCGGGGTTCCAGCGACCAGCTGACCGAGGTGCTGGAGCAAGTGGATGAAATCCTCATCGCCGCCTCCGACCTCGATCTTAATCCTGATACCCTCATCGCCCCTCCCCTCCTTGGCTATCAGCCCGATGTACACTGGTACCTAGACCGGGCTGAGGACGTGCTCGACCAACTGCCTCCCCGCTATGACGACCACCCAGAAGTCGACGTGAGGAGACTTGATATCGCTGCCCAACGCAGAATGCTCCAGAGGTACGAGGAAGAAGAAGCCCAGAGGCGGAGGAGACGGAATCCCCGCTGCCCGCTTTGGGATCCTGATCCCTTCCTCGATCCAGTCCAGGAGTTTGCACCGCCTGTGGCCCGTCGAAGACGTCGGCGTCGCGGCCAGAGACATTCTCAGCAAAAACCCCGTCCGGATCCTGCTCCGGATCGCTGGTATGACCCCTTTAACCAGACAGCTGTCTCTTCAGCGTCTCGCCAGGAGGGAACCCCCGCACCCTGTCTCCCCGGGCCGTCTTCCTTTGCTAATTCGCCAGCGCTTCTTGCCCGGCCCGCCTTGGCTGTCGCCCCCTCCTTTCCGACGTCTTTTCCAGCTGCTGGTTGTATGAGGAGTTCTGCTCCGGCGAGCCCCGCATCGGTCCCATCTCGAGTGCCCCCCCCCGCCCTACCAGGGAGCCCTCTGCCACCATCCGACAGGAGGAGGAAGGAGCAACGCTCCCTGCAGCAGGCACCATCCCTCCCCCGGGAGACAGGCGAGAACAAGTTCACTTCTTTCCCCTTAATAGGGATTTGACTTGTCTGACTCCTGGGGGTGAGGTTTGGGGTTCGCAGCCCCCCGAGCCCCCACCATCTGCTGAGATAATTACTAAACCCGCTGCCTCTGTGTCTCCCCCCGTTGAGCATTCTTCGACGTCAGTCGAGCGTTATCAGATGAGGAGGGGGCCTGCAGTCCTGGAGCAGAAGATCCCAGCCCCGCAGCCACATCAAGGACAGAGGAGGGGATCAGACTGCTGTTTGGAGCCTGCGCCGACAACGGAGCGTCCCCAGGTCTCCACGGATGAGCAGTCCAACCCTGCGGGCCAGGGACCCCTGCCACCACACTGTACGGATTACCAGCGTGGATATCAGCGTCAGAGGGTCAGGCTGCTGAAGCCATCATGCCGGCTGCGGAGTCCGACGCAGCCGAGTGGGAGCCAGAAGACGACCTCCTCCCGTCTGAGCCCGGATCGTCGAAGTCCTGGACGGCGTCCGAACTTGAGATCAGGCAAGTGTTCAGTGTTGTCTTTGTTTTTTCCATTGTTGAGCATTTTTGCCTGTCTCTTGGTGAGGCGAGCCGGGTGCAGCCATCCACTGCATCCGAGCTTGTCTCGGCGGGTTCGGACGCTGCCGGTGTTCCTGATCCCGGTTCTTCTTTTTCTTCTGAGCCCTCCCCCAAGATCGCCGGTGCAGAGCAGACCCCTATCGCTGTGCCGGAGGTTCCGGGTTCGGAGTTGGAGGTCGGTACTGGTGTGGCCCTGACCCAATCGGGGTCCGACGCGGGTGCAGTGTCGGCGGAATCAGAGTTCATCACCAAAGTGGTTCAGCCCCAATCGGGGTCCGACGCGGGTGCAGCGTCAGCTGAATCGAAGTTCGTCACCGGGGTGGTTCAGACCCAATCGGGGTCCGACGCGGGTGCAGCGCCGACTGAACCAGAGTTCGTCACCGGGGTGGTTCTGACCCATTCGGGGTCTGACGCGGCTGCAGCATCGGCTCAGTCAAAGTTCATCCCCGGAGGGGTTCTGGCCCAATCCGGGCCCACCGTGGATGCAGCGTCGGTCCAGTCAGGATACCCTACCGGATCGGTTCCAGCCCTGCCAGCGTCTGTTTTTGGTGGGATCCGGAGATGGTGCTGCAGATCCACCGCCAAATAATCCCAAATTAATTCCCTACCCTCGTCATGTTTCTCCCTCCCCCGCATCTGGAACCGCGGGAATTAATCATAGTTGGCCCGGTTCTCCCTGGCTTTCCCCCGCCGTTGGAAGACTGTTGCCGATCTCTCTCCAGTCGTCTGGTTGGCAGGTGGATGCGGGTCGACCACCTGGAAGCCTGTTCTTCCCGTTTGGCTTCCAGGACCGGCCTCCCGATAAACAGAACTGTTCATCTGGCGCCCTGGTCCGGCCGCCGGAGGCATGGTCATCCTCGGCCCGTGATTCGGGTAGGCCGCCAGAACACGTCCCGCTGCCCCTGTTAGCAGTCTGGATGCTGGGGGCTGGGAGGCCTCCTGAACTGTATATTATGACTTGAAATACTCCACAGGCAGGATTATGGTGTACCCCGATGATTTTTTTTCCTTCTTCTTCTTGTTTGACCTTTTGGCTTAGAAGACAACCGAGTTTATCTGATTTTGTTAACACTTTTTATCAATTTTTGGATCCACTATGGTTATATTGAACATCGTTTATATCACCCCTATTTTGTGAATTTATGTACCCTTGTCATGGCAATTCGCACATTTTTGAGTTACTGTTTAGTAGAATGTTGTCTGTTCATGGCATCTCTGATCAAGGAATCCTTAGAGTAGATTTTTTTTTCTTTAGACATAATATCATTATGATTGTTTTCTTGCTGACCATTGCTATACTCTCGCTGTAACATCTACACTAGGTCTTTATTCTGCCAAATAGGGTCTAGTTGACCTGATTCTAACACCAAGAGAATGAACCTGTTCAAATTCTGCCCCTTTTCTTTCCCATTTTTTTTTTCCCTAATCACTCGTAATATTAGAATTTGGAAGTGCAGCCTTTGGAATTCTCAGCTGCCTAATTCTGGTAGAACTGTTGTACTCTGTCTTTTTTAAGGTAAGAACTCTTCTGAGCTATTTTTTGATTTTTCCTTTTTTTTTTCTTCATGTATGTAAGCTCAAAACTGAATCATCGGCAGTATTAACTGGCATACTGATTGACTGGGACTCTAGCAGAAACCGTATGTTTGGTTATACCTCTAACGTCTGATCTGACATTTTTGTATCCAAGGTGATATACTTTATGGGTCTTTTGCTTATGTTCATTTTCCCAATTTTTGCTCATGCTCACTGAAGGCCACTGATCAATCACATCAGTGTCGGGTTCATACTATTGAGAGTTTTTTTTGGTTGGCTATCTATTCATGAGGGTTTTTCTTCTTTGTAACGGTCCGGTTATTCAGTTTTGTGACGTCATTTGTACATTGTTAAGCTGTTTTTCTTTGTGATATGCGTTCTGGTACAGTTAGTTTTCTTTGTTTTTTCTTGTTCTTCTTTCTCTCTCCCCCTCCCCTGTGAATTTATCCCCTGTTTGTTTTTCTGCCCCTGTCTTGTTGTCATTGTGATTTGTGTGGTAAGTTTTCGTATCTTCTTTTTCTGTGAGGTTGATCCTGTCCCCCCTCTGCCTGCTTCCCCATCCACCCACCCTGGGGTGGGGTGGGGTGTGTGGATGTTTATAAGTGACCGGGAGTTCGCCTTGAGGGGGGGGGGGGGGGTCCTGTCATATCCCGAGCGCTATTTTGTCCGCGCTCGGGCTACACATCATTCCTGTCAGGTGTTGACAGTGGTGTTGTCATTCTGGCTCCTCGGGCTCTGATTGGTCAAACGCCCGGGAGTTCCCTGCTGTCAGAGTCTGAGCAGCTGTGCTGCATTTGAGGTTGTTAGGAGCCGGCTTTAAATGCCGGCACCAGCGGCTGCATCTTGCGGCTGTCTCGTCAACATTCCTGTCAAGCATTCGTGTCAAGCATTCTTGTCAGTGTTTGTGTCAACGTCTCTTAGTGTTCATCCACGATTCCCCTTTGATGTAAGTGTGTTCATTGTCGCAGTTATCGTCCGTGTTCCTTGCCTTTTTCCTTGTCAAACGGTGAGCGAGCGTTCCTCGTCTCAGCCGTCATTTATCATTGTTTGGCTAATGGTTAATCTTGCTGCTCAGCCCATGCGGCTAGTTATCCTGTCCTACCCTTGCCTTGAACTGTAAATAAACCTAAGTGCAACTTAACTGGTCTGTGGCGTCTTATGCTGGCTCGTGAGGGCCAGACGTGACAGAGGCTCCCCATATCTCATTGGTTAAACCCAAACACATGGACTGGAAGGATGTAGGTCAGTTTGTGACTACAGCAGAGGAATGTGGTCAGTCTTGGAAGCAAACTACCAGCCCAAAGGTTCAATATTCCTCAAAACTTGATACCTACTCACTGCCTTTAAACTGGGTGACCACAGTGCAAAAAGAGGTCCACATTGATGTTCCCAGCTCACCCATGTGATCACTTTTTACAATAACACAAGAAGAGGAACATACATTTTCACAAATTCCAAATTCACTGTGGTCAACAAAGAAGGCAGATGTAGGGTTAATAAAAAAATGCAGAGTTGGTCAAAATAAATGCGAAATCACATTGCAGACCATACAAAAGGCACTGTATGTCCTGAGGCCCAAGAGGGCATTAAACCAATGGTAGAGGAACTGAAAGCAGCAGTTGTCATTGTACCATGCCCAAATTCTCCGTGTAACACACCTTTGTTTTCTGTAAAGAAGGCTGCACCATCTTCCGGCTGGAGGATGGTGCAGAACCTTCAAGAGGCAAACAAAGCAGTCATCCCAAGAGCCGCTTCTGTCCCAGACCCACACACTTTGTTAAATGACCTACAACCACACATTAAGTTTTTTACAGTGATGGACATCAGCAATGCCTTTTTCAGCATCCCAATACATCCAGATCATCAGTTTTGGTTTGTATTCACATTTGAAAACAAAAGGTGCACATTCACCAGGTTACCACAAGGTTACTATGAATCACCAATTTTTCACAGGCAACGTCAGCAAATTTGGCACAGTTTATTCCTCCTAACGGGAGCCAGTTGCTCCTTTACGTTGACGACATCTTGCTGGAATCACCTGATGAAGAAACATGCAAACGAGACCCCATTGCCTTACTGCGATTTCTAGCAGAATAAGGTCACAAAGTCAACAGGAAAAATTACAGTTGTGGAAAAAAGAGGTCAAATATTTTTTTTTTTTTTTTTTTTTTTTTTTTTTGTTACTTATTTGTACCCGTAGGTAGACTTGGTTTGCAGTCTGGTGACAAGCCACCGGCTGCTGGTCACTGCGTGCGCGAGCGCCCTAAACCTACATGTTTTTGGTGTGCGGGAGGAAACCGGAGAAATCCCGGAGTAAACCCGCGCAACACGGGGAGAACATGCAAACTCCACACAGCTCACTGTTGGTCGGGGGCTGGGATCGAACCCACGATCTCATGATCCCCGCGGTCCCCCGGCCGAGGGTAAAACTGTGCTGCCACAGTGCTAAACCACTGCGCCACCGTGCAGCCAAATATTTAGGGCACATTTTGTCAGCAGCAGGCAGACATGTTGATCCAGCTCGAAAACAAGCTATTTTGTCAGCACCAAAACCCATCACAAAAAGAGACAAGATGTCATTTCTGGGTACTGTAAATTATTGCCACTCTTGGATTGCAAATTATTCATTTGAAGTACAACCCTTATCTGATCTCATTCACAAAACACCCATGGCTCAGGTGGACAAAATTGAGTGATCATCTGAGGCAGAAGAGGCATTTGTTAAGATGAAAAATCTTTTGGTCAGCACTGACGTCCTGGCACTCCCCAATTACAAAAAAAACCCCATTTATACAAATGGCTGATTGTAGAGAGGGGCACATGACATCAGTCCTTCTTCAGCCAAGTGGCACAAAAATGCGTCCGGTAGCATATTATTCCACATGGCTTGACCCAGTGGCCAGGGCAATGCTGCCTTGTGTGCAGGCTGTCATAGCTGCCTGTATAGCAGTGCAGGCCTCAGCAGGGCTTGTTCTTTTTCATCCCTTGACCCTAAAGGTCACACATGCAATATCAGTTATTTTGTCACAAAGTAAAATATCAGTCCTCTCACCATCAAGACACCTTGCATGCATGACAGTGTTATTATTACAGCCTCATCTAACCATTGAACATTGCACGGTAACAAATCCAGCAAGGCTTTTGCCAATTTCAACACAAGGTGAACCTCATGACTGTTTGGCAGAAATCGAGAGTGAAACATTGCCACACCCTGATTTGCAGGACACACCTTTGCAGGACTCTGATCTCACATTGTTTGTTGACGGCATCTCCAAACGTGACTGTACTGGTTCAAACTTGTCCGGTTTCACAGTGGTTATCCATGACACCGTTTTACGGGCACAAAAACTCCTATCACATTATTCTGCACAGGCAGCTGAATTACTTGCTCTAAATGAGACTTATAAATTAGACCAGGGAAAAGTACTCACGGTATATAATCAATATGCTTTTTCTACCATCCATTATTTTCCACAACAGTGGAAAAAAGAGGCGTGATCACATCAACAGGAAAGCCAATCCAACACAAGGATCTCATCTTAAAACTGTTGTAGACAGTGTAAAACTTCCCTCTAAATTGGCCATATGCAAATGTGCCGCACACACCAATGGCAAAAATCCAGTCTCTAAGGGCAACCACTCTGCATACAACACCGCAAAAGCAGCTGCACAAGGTCACACAGGAAATCACACCACAGCATCTCTTCTTTTAACACTGACAGAACAGCTATCACATGACATGCTCACTAACACCCAGGAAACATCACCACAAGCTGAAATTGACCAGTGGATACAAAAGGGGGCGATCTTTGACAACACCTCCACCCTTTACAATTGCAGCAACAATAAACCCATTTTACCACGCAAACTGTTTCAGTAGGCCTCTACTCTGCTCCATGGGGTTTCCCATGTATCAGCGGTGGGTATGATCTCTATGCTGAACAGATCCTTCACTGCTTATGGATTCAGCCAATTTGCTATTCAATTTTGTAAAAAAAAAATGCCTAATCTGTGCAGAACACAATGCTTAAGGGAAGTTAAGGCCTGAAAAAGGCATCTTCCCTGCATCAACTTATCCATTTCAAAACATGTGCATGGATTTCATTGAGTTAGATAAATGTGAAGGCAAATGATATTGTTTGGTTGTTTGTGATATGTTTACCAAATGGACAGAAGCCTTGCCTTGCACTCATCCAAACACTGCTACAGTGGCAAAAAAACAAAACAAAACAAAAACAAACAAACAAAAAAACCTGTAAGCTGAAATTGTGCCCAGATTCAGAATACCTGAGAAGATTTACTCAGACAATGGAACACATTTTGTAAATCAGGTTATATCACACTGAGGCACAGCACTTAACATTAACTTGAAAAACCACTCAGCTTACCATCCACAATCTGCAGGGCTGGTGGAATGCACAAATAGGACCATTAAAGAAAGGCTTAGAAAAACAATAGCAGAAACAGGACAAAATTGGATATATTGCCTACCCCTAGTCCTTTTTTACATGAGGGTAATGCCCTCAAAAGGGGGGCTCTCTCCATTTGAAATAATGTATGGCAAACCTTACTTACTCCCACCATTAAGGCCATTCAATTCAGGTGATGAGGAAATGTGTTTAGCTGATTACAAGCAAAGAATGTTGACTGACAGAGATGTTGTAGATGCTGCTCTTCCCAGGAAGGAACACAGGGATGCGCCCATCATCAGGTTCAGGTTACTTTATTTGTACCCGTAGGTAGATTTGTTTTTCAGTCAGGTGACATCCTTTTAGACACATATTTACAAAACACAATTACATTTAACATGAACAATGATTTCAGTAATATTTAGCGAGTATGTACAGTAAAAAATGACTATTTTTTGTGGCTGGAAAAGACTGGGGGGAAACAATTTCCACGAAGTTTTTTCAGTGACTATGCAAACACACAGCAGCAGGCTAAATACGGGTAGTGATTTTACAGTCCCTCTCTGTCATAAAGACATTATTTAACAAGGATTTATTGAGGAAAAAGGCATTTACTTCCAGACAGTTGTTAGCCTCTGGCTCTCTTCTGGCTGAAATGTTGACCGGTGCACGGCGCAGCGGCCCAGCCAATCGAAAGGCAGAGTGAAAATGAGACAGGCCAATCAGAGCATGCAGGCTCGGGGGCCCGAAAATGAGATGAGCCAATGGAAGCATGTAGGGTGGGAGCTAAAAATAAGACACAAATGAGACGGGAGGCAGCAAAGAACAGGAAGTCAGAGTTAAACTCCTGAGATTGTTTTGTCCAAGAGTGAGAAGACCGAGTGAAAATGACTCCGAGACCTTGAAAAACTGGTCTCGAGACCAGTCTTGAGACCAAGACCGATCTTGAGAACTACAGCACTGCCTGCTAGCTCCAGTTCATTCTGGAGTTCTCCATGAGTGGTCTTTGGCTCTTGGATAACTCTTTTGATAATTCTTTTGACTCTTCTGTCAGAAATCTGAGTGCTGAGTGATGTGCTGTTTGGCTCCAGGTTGTTTGTGTTTGCCGTGATTCCACTGGATTACTCGGACTGCTCCAGCTGATGTGAGTACTGACTGTTTGGAACATTTTTTCCCTTCTAGTCCCCTCACTTGTACTGTAGGGCGTCCTGAAGGACTCCTTTGTTTATCCTGAGCTCCTCACCTGCCTACCGAACAGCGAACTTCATTCTGTGCACTTTATCCGTTATTTTGTGCTGCTAATTTTACTTGTGGTATTAAAAACACACGACGATCTCCAGCAAGTGGGTTTTTCACCCCTTCCCTCATGCGCCGTGTAATGGCACACGGGGAATCATAACAGAATGATCTGGCCATAAAAAAGAAAAACCCAGCGGAGCAGTCGTGAGTTTTTTCTTTTTTCACCTTTTGTTCTCCCTCGAGTGACGCTATGGTGGTGTGGACTGAGGAGGAATTGATAGCGCAGGACCTCTTGGAGTAGGCTCTCTTTTCCGCTCAGTGGCCGCAGTCTTCGGAGGATGTCTGGCTGGCGTGGATCACCGCTAGAGACATTATGCGGCGTCATCCTGACCTCAGGTTAATTCCGAGGGTGGAAGATATCCTTACCGTCCTCTTCCCTCAGCCAGACGTGGAGTTGGAGAGGAATTCTCTGACGATGGAGCCGTCCTCATCACAGAAGAGGCGCTCGTGACGGAGGAAGCCCCCCTCTTCTCGCAGATCTCCCGCTCCAGCCCCGCCTCCACCTCCCGAGTCTGGGATGACGGAGGAGGAGAGACGGGCTTTGCTGGCCATGATAGACCATCGGATCAAGGAGGAGTGCCGCGAGAGAGAGACCCGTGGAGGTGTTGCCCCGGCTGTGAAGGTTCCACCCCCCACAACTGCTCAATCCACGGGCTTGCCAACGAAGGAGGAGTGGTCAAACCCGCTCGCTGTGCTCAACCGTTGGGTTAAGGAGGAACGCCAGGAGAGGGAGGAGCAAAGAGGAGAGCTTCTGGCTGTAATAGACCATCACATGGAGGAGGAGAAGAACTCAGCTTGGCCGTTTTTTCCTCCTGAAGCCACCTCGCCCTCAGCTTTTACATCCGTTAAGGGAGAGGAGGCAGATTTCCTTACGGACTCTTCTTCTCCTGTGCCCGTTTGGGGGTCTTCACTGGTATCAATTGAGGAGCCCCGGCACGAAGTATCTTACTGATGAACAAGTATCTTACTGATGAACAAGTATCTTACTGAAGTATCTTACTGATGATTTTGCCTGTTCCCTGGCCAAGAAACTCAGGGTTTGCAGTCCCCTGAGTTCCTTGCTCCAGCGGCCTGTTTCAGCTCCTCACCCATTCTCCCCATTTTTTCTTCAGGTGCTCCTGAGGGATCATCGACTCAAGAACCTAGTCGCCAGAGGGGGGAGGAACTCGAAGCCCTGATGGATCCTATTCCGGGGCCAACGGTGAGGCAGTCCTCAGCTGTCACACCAGGGGAGCTACCCGCAATGAAAACAGTGTCTGAGGACTTTGGACTGCAACCACCATCACGCCTGCTGCGGGGCCCACCATGGCAGAGTCACCCTGCGAGCTGGACCTCCTGCAGACTGGGTCCAAGACGTCATCATCAGGATCGATGGAGTCCTGGATGACGGTGGAGCTCGAGTGCAGGCAAGTAATCTCTCTTGTGTTTGTCATCTCTGTATTTGAGACATCTTGTCTGGCTCTTGGAGAGGAGAGTTGATTGCAGCCCTCAACTGCATCTGGACTTCCCTTGCTGGGCTCCGCCGCTGCCGGCGATCCTAATTGCTTGTCCTCTTTTGTCACCTCTGATCTTCATCCTAGGGTCACCGGAGACGATCCACCGCAATCTGGGGGCCCCTTGGATGATGACGATGAGGCTCCTGCCGTCCCAGTGGAGGTCAACATGGGTGCAAGTCCTCCCGAATGGACCGGACCTCCACATCCTGGATTGACAGAGTCCTGGACAGTGGTGGAGCTCGGTCTCAGGCAAGTGTTCTTGCTTTCTTCTCTCCCTCCTATTTCTGAGCATCCTTGTCTGGCCGGGTGCGAGGAGAACCAGGTGCAGCCGCCTGCGCTTGCCTTGCTGGGCTCCGTCGCTGCTGGCGACTCTGACCCCTCTCCCTGTCTTGCTTTTCCTGAGGTTAGTCCCGGGGTTGCTAGGGAGGAGTCAGCACCGCCAGAGGCCCCTGAGGATCGAGGCCCACCACCGGAGATTCCAGATGCCACCATGAGTGCAGCAGTGCTCCAGCCGGAGCTCATGGCGGGTGCAGCAGGGGCTCAACTGGGCTTCACCGCAGGTGCAGCGGTGCTCCAGCCGGAGCCCACCGCGGGTGCAGCAGGGACTCAAATGGGCTTCACCACAGGTGCAGCGGTGCTCCAGCTGGAGCCCACCTTGGGTGCGGCAGGGACTCAACTGGACTTCATTGCGGGTGCGGCAGTGGTCCAGCTGAAGCCCACCTTGGGTGCGGCAGGGACTCAACCGGGTTTCACCGCGGGTGCAGCAGTGCTCCAGCCGGAGCTCACTGCGGGTGCGGTGGGGACTCAACCGGGCTTCACCGCGGGTGCGGCGGTGCTCCAGCCAGAACCCAGCGTAGGTGCGGCAGGGACTCAGCCGGGCTTCACCGCAGGTTCAGCAGTGTTCAAGCTGGAGCCCACCGCAGGAGCAGCAGGGGCCCAACCGAGCTTCACCGGGGGTGTTACAAGTCCCCAGGCTGGGGTCACCACTGGGGCCATGATGTCCTGGTCTGGGACCACCGTGGGGGCCATTACTGCCCGGCGCAAGGTTACGGGGGGCTGGGGGCCTCTCTTGCCACTGCTGTTGTTGGACACCGGGGCTCCCTTTCTCTGGTTTCCTCTCCCTGAGTTGGTTCTGCCTGTGGGGAGGCCGCCTCCCGGACCGCCGCTCCTGCGCTGGTGGCTGAAGGACCCAGGTCGTCCACCCGAAGAACTGTGTTATGGGGCTAGGTGGCTCACGTTCCCTGGTCAGCCACCCGGCCCACTCTCCTGAGTGGTCCAACTAATTTTGGACCTAGACAGGCCACCCGACTGATCCCGTTCCGTTGCCCCTTGGGTCTGGGATGCTGGTCGGCCACCTGAACTTTTGGACTCCTGGGTAGGGGGGTATTGGCCTAGGTTTGGGTTGGTAGGAGGGCTATCCCATTTTCCTTGAGTTTTGGTCCTTATGTTGTTTATTTGTTTCGGTCCCTCCAAAGCAGGTTCCCCCCACTGCTCAGCCCTGGTTGGATTGGCGGGTTCCCTGGGGGGATGGGGTGTTTCTTTTTTTCTATCCTTATTTTTTCCAGGGTGTTTGGTATCCACCCCTAGAGGGGGGACCACTGTCATGAACTGGGCTTAGGTTTTAGCCCAGTTCTGTGACGATTTGGTCTTTTCCTATATTTTGTTGCCAAATTTCCATCAGGCGCTGTCAGAGAGCTTTTTGGTCCACCGGCTCTTTGACAGTGCAGCCACGCCCCCCCCCCACCCCTCCTCTGTCAGTGGAATCAGCTGTGTTTGGCGTTTGCCCATGCACACACCCTAATGATTCACACCGGCAAGCTCTCTCATTATTAGGCTCAGTTCTATTTCAGCCCCTAATCTATTGGGAGAGATTGCTTGATCACTGTTTGGATCCCTGTATGGAGCTATACTGTCGCCGATCCCTTCAGTGTTCGCAGTTATTCTACAGGTAACCCTTTCAGTGTGTGTTCACCGCCACACAAGCTTGGAAGCCCTGCCCGTTTCTGTTGGCGCCGCGTCACGCTGAGTGACGTGCTCTTCGGCTCCAGGTTGTTTGTGTTTGCCGTGATTCCACTGGATTACTCGGACTGCTCCAGCTGATGTGAGTACTGACTGTTTGGAACATTATTTCCCTTCTAGTCCCCTCACTTGTACTGTAGAGCGTCCTGAAGGACTCCTTTGTTTATCCCGAGCTCCTCACCTGCCTACCGAACAGCGAACTTCATTCTGTGCACTTTAATCCGTTATTTTGTGCTGATAATTTCACTTGTGGAAATAAAAACACACGACGATCTCCAGCGAGTGGGTTTTTCATTCCTTCCCTTGTGCGCTGCGTAATGGCGCACGGGGTATCATAAAAAAATTCTGATGGATTTCAGCTGGTTTATTGGGTTTCTCTGCCTTTTTGTACCTCTTTGTCTTCATGTGTTCAATACTTACTCCCTGTGTCATTCCACTTTATTACATATAACCTGTTTTGTGAACACAGTTGCCTTGATTTCTTTGTATGTATGGATTACTTGGGTTGTTACTGATATATGGTGAAAATTTCAGGTCAATGGCGCAATCAGAAATATGTTTAATGAGAAAAATGTTGACGTGTTCAGTACTTATTTTCCCCACTGTATTTATTACTTGGGTTGTTACTGATATCTGGTGAAAGTCTCAGGTCAATGGCTCCAGCAGAAATATGCTTAATGAGAGAAATGTTGACCTGTTCAATATTTATTTTCACCACTGTATGTATCACAAAGGTGTTCTAGTAACCATTAATTACTAACAGTAATTTACTATGAAGTCTGCAGACTTGAGAATTGTATTAAGATAAGATAAGATAAGATAAGATAAGATAAGATAAGCCTTTATTAGTCCCACAATGGGGAAATTCCAGGATTGCAACAGCACAGGGATAGCAACACTCAGAGCAACAATCAGAAGGCAAGAAAAAAAAAAAGCAAGCAAGCAAGAGCAGCTAATATACATATGTACATATTACTATAAATATATATATATACACACAGACACACAGTGTAGAGCATTGTAGCTGGATGGGATAAATATATGAATATATAAACACACAGTGCAGAGCATTGTAGCTAGATGGAATAAATATGTAAATATATAAACACCCACAGTACGGAGCATTGCAGCTAGGTGGAATAAATATGTAAGTATATAAACACACACAGTGCGGAGCATTGTAGCTAGATGGAATAAATATATAGATATATAAAAACACAGTGCGGAGCATTGTAGCTAGATGGAATAAATATATAGATATATAAATATGAACACACCCAGTGCTGAGCATTGTAGCTAGATGGAATAAATATGTAAATATATAAACACACACAGTGCAGAGCATTGTTGCTAGATGGGATGAAACAGCATAACCCTCTACTTAGTTATCCTACATGGTATGATTATGTGCCCATACATATTCTCACCCTCCATAGCGACCGGTATTTTCCTAGTTGTATGCCGGAGGGGACCATTGTGTAAGTCTATTGCATCTTTTGCATTTAAAAACTATTAGTTTGTTACGTCTTTTTGCTATCTCTGCGAGCAGCCCTGCTTAGGTTGTACAGTCTGACAGCCGTTGGTAGGAAGGACCTACGAAACCTCTCGGTTGTGCACCTGGGATTACTGTGTTGGATACCTTAATTTCCACAGTGAGGAGCTGTTTGACAAGAAAGTATACATCTGTGACCCGGGAGTCCCATCCTTTTGAAAAAACTTCATTGAGTTTACAAAGTCTGCCCTTGTATAAACATCATTAAGCTATTTCACGTCTGTTTAGAAAATAGGCAGTGCTAGAGTTGGATTTATTGTCTTGATTAACAAACCACAATACTTTTGTGGTGATGGACTTTTTGTTTCATCTAAAAATGGCAAGAAAAAGCGAGAGAAGTGTGCCGAAGCCAAATTGCTAGCATGCTAACTAGCCACCAGCATTGGCCACGTTTCAATCTTGACCCTTTTGCGGTACGCTATGCATCGGGCGTTAGATGTATCACACCTGCAGTTACTATATTCATTGATACCATACTCCCTCTCATGTAATATTGTTTAATTAAACTGTTCTTAGAGTGTTAGCAGTCTGACACATTTTTAAAATTGCTCAAAATCTGAAAGATTTAGAGAGAAAAAGAGAATGTCTGTGAAAAAACTTAAAATAGACTAGACTGAACAAAGGCTTTTGCACAAATCCCTTCTCACTTTTTTTAAAGGTGTGTCATCTGTCAAGTATGACTCATGACTGTTTTCTGACATGTTGCTTTCTTCTGCTTTTGCTTGAATATTGACACAGTGGTATATTGCATATTTTTGTTGGCCTCCTGTTGGAGGGTATTTATGAAAGTTTAGTCTTTTCAGGTGTTTAGAATTTTAAAACAAGTTGAATTAAAAGTTTTGTCACCATAACATCTTGCAGTCAGGCAAGATGGCTCATGCTTCTATGAAATTTTTTCTTCTGCTGCTCCAGGGGTCTTATTTTGAAAGTTTACTCAGATTGAATGTGACCTTCTTGGTCTTATTTTAAAAGTTTTTTGCAGTATTGCAAATAACACAATTCCGGACACAGCTTTGCAAATAGGAATTCACACACTGGATGCTAAATTTGCACATTATTCATTTGCACATTGTACATAGTCTCACCCCGTCTCACGTCCATATCATCACTGCTGCTAAATTATTATTGTACAGTCTACTGGGTATTATCAGGGCACACAACTTACACAGAGGAATTCTTACACTGGATGCTAATTTGTACATTGTTCATTTGCATGTTGTACATAGTCTCATGCCATCTCACATTCATGTCATCTCTGATATTAAAATTACCATTGTACAGCAGTGTTTCCTCTGACTTAAAGACCTTGGCGCATTGGACACATATTTTTCCGGGGGGGGGGGGAGTAAACACATGACACTATTGTTACCAGGATATGTTACTTTTATACTATTTATTTCTTTTTTAAAAAAATTTGTACAGTAACTTTGCATATGGAACTTACCATTTGAAGTATTGTACAACTGAGGCTTGAATATTGGAATATTGGGCCAGTTGGGGTCCCACCCAGATGGCCTGTGTTTAGACGTTTTGGTAGTGTTATCCTTCTCTCCTTCCTCTGCTCTCACCTCTCCTGGACCCTCTGCCTGAACGCTTTCCTCTCCTTGGCTCCTCTCTTCTGTCTCATCTTGCCCTCTCTGAGCTCTGTCTGCTTCAGGTTCTCTCTCTGTCTATGGTGGTATCCAAACAAGTTAGAAAATATCAAATGTCATGTTTTGTCCTGCAGGATTTTTTTTTGTCATGGTTTACATAAATGACAAAAATGTGTATTTTTTTGTATTTTTATTCTAAGTGTTTCTTTTTTTTCCCCCATTGAAAGAGTAGGGAAGGGAAAAAAACAGTCATAATAGTAATTTACTCATGCATACTTAAATTATATGATCAGGTGGGTATAGTAACCAGAAATTCTACTCATGTAAAAGGAGTGCTTTGAAATTAATAATTAAAAGTAGACAACTAAAAATTTCTAGTTGAGTTAAGGGTACAAAGAGCACCCACTTAAAAACCTGAGTAATGACTTCAGTCTTGAAGGTTTGAGGTTTTTCTCAAAAATTTATAAGTTTTTTTTTTTTTTTTATAGTTTTCTACTTTTGTCTGTAAATTTATCTAAATTTGAAACCATTTTCTTCAAATTTGTAATTTCCTCTTGTAAAATGGGCTTTTCTTGTGCATTTGAGACTTTATTATAAATTTGTGGATTATTTTATAGCTAATTTTTGTCTGTTTTTAAAAAATAAAATTACTGGGGTTTTTTTAAATAAATTTGAAACAGACTGGTAATTTTTTTTTTAACTTTTTCCTTATAACAATTTACATTTTTGACCATAATTTTGCAGAGCCAGAACAGAGCAATAATTTATCTCTGATTTCCAAGAAAAAATATTAATAAAATTGTTTTTAATTAAATAAATAAATTAACTTAAATGACCAAAGATGCAGTTATTTCTGTTATAATATTACTATATATTTACAGTTTTTTTTTTGTTTTTTTTTGTTTTTTTTTAGAAATCTCCTCACCACCCATACATCAGGAAAAACCTCCCTTATTTTGAAATCCAAATGTTGGCACATTTAGTTTGTCTGAAGGCTGCTGACAGATTAAAGTCATTGACTTCCTGAATTTTGGTCATCTTAATTTGCCATAATAATGAACATAAATTAGTCAATATTAACTAAGGTAAAGGTTAAAATCGGCTCCTTTTCATTCTTGTCTGAAATAAGAAAAACAATAATTAAACAAAATCAACCAACTCAAGCTCCTGACCACACCTGTTAGTTAAACAACTTCCATTATTGCTCCCGTTACCAGTGGGTTAAAACCATGATAAATGCCTCCAGTGCTTATATACCTCTTCTGATTTTTTTTTCACGTTTAAAGTACTTTAATAAGCTTGTGTTTCTCTTGGACAGTCACGCTAGTAGCGACACACTCTGCCTAGCTGGCGACTAGAACACGCGGGTGGGGCGCTTCTCTCCACGTGGATAACGGTCACGCGTGTTGTTCATGTGCGCACTTGCGCATCGTCTTTCCTTCATAAATTTTTCTTAAATTTATATGCCCTGATAGAGTGGTGGAAATTTTTCTGGTGTGGCGGGCTGCCACCAAGAAATGTTACCAGAGGAAACCCTGAACAGTCTATTGGGTATTATCAGAGACAAGTCATTCAGTGAATTTTTATTTTACTCAGGGACAAGTTATAGTCACCCAGTGAATTTTCATTCTTCTTGTTTCCTCTAGTTTTAACTGCTTTAACTATCCTAATTGCTTTTAATGTGTATTTATTAGTATTAAGGTGTGTTTATTACCTTTATTAGTATTAGTATTGATGTGTATTTATTACCTTGGCATTCGTTGCGGGCAGCAGAGTAAGAATTTCATTGCTCAAGAAATGTTGCATTTCTTAACTGTGCATATGATAATAAAGCCTTTGAATGTTGAATCTAGCACAGACGATTCAGTATCTGTGGACAGTCCCAGAATATCTGATGCGATGGTCAGGAACATTGATCTTCCTCTGGTTCTCCCATTAAGAGACAGATATTTTTTGATTTGGTTTCTGTAGTGGCTGGTCATAGGGCATGAGTTCCCTGAATATTCAGATTCCAAAATTCAGTATTCAGGACCGCCCTCAAGTAAAGTAAGAAGCGTTTGGATTCACAGGGGGTACACATTGCTGTGTAAAGTTTAAGTTGTCTTTCTTATAGGCCATCCTTTGTTATGAGAAAACTTTAAATGGGAAAATTTTAGAAGCACTGGGTTCACATTGTGGTACTTTTCACTGGTCTGAGATCAGCAATATTCATCTTAACTTTGTTTGCACACTGACAGGATGAGAGAAACAGTCTTACTGCTATTGTTATTATTGCTGCATTGTGTCATTTGCTTTATTATTGTTGTGGTGTTTATTGTTGTTGTATTGGATTATCTGTTTCATGTTGCTGGCATTGGCTGGCCAGGGGACACAAGATGGAAATTTGCTCCAGCTATAATCTTGTATGCTGCATATTTACTTATCTTATGTTCATTAACAACAACTGGTGCAGACCGGGACATATCACTGTTAAACAACGTCACTGCAGCAAAGACATTGAGTTGCTAGCTGTTAGCATGCGGCCTACATATCTCCCGAGAGAACACTCACACGTGATCTGCATTGTTGTTTATGCAAATCCGACGGCGAACGCTGGGACAGCACGTGGCGTCATCCATTCAGTAACCAGCAGGCTGCAGACAGAACACCCAGATGCTCTTCTCCTCATCTCAGGCGATTTCAACCATGTTTCAGTGTCTCCCATTCTACCCACGTTTACCCAGTATGTCACATGCCACACTAGAGACAATAAAACACTGGACTTATTCTACGCAAACACTAAGGAGGCGTACACCTCATCACAACTCCCCCAACTCGGGAGATCGGATCACAACTTGGTTCATCTCCGGCCGGTGTACAAACCCCTAGTGCACAGACAACCCCCGGCCATGCGCACAGTGGAGTTATGGTCTGAGGAGGCAATGGACACTCTAAAGGGCTGTTTTCAAGCCACCGCATGGAAGCAGCTCTGCGATCCACATGGTGAGGACATCGATGGCCTCATTCACACCTTCACGGGCTACCTCAGCTTCTGTGCGGACAAATCCGTTCCCACCAAGACCATACGGTGTTGCTCAAACAACAAACCCTGGATCAACCCTGAGATTAAAACACTTCTGAGAGAGAAGAAGAAGATCTTCAGGTCGGGGAACAGGGAGATGCTGAAGTCCGTACAGAGGGAGCTGAGGAGAAAGATCAGAGAAGGCAAGGACAGCTTCAGGAGGAAGATGGAGGACAAGCTGCAACAAAGCGACATCAGCGGGGTCTGGAGAAACCTCAAAACCATCTCTGGGCTCCAGAATACCTCCCCCCAGGCCACGGGGGGCAGGGAGTGGGCGAACAATCTGAATTTGTTTTTCAATAGGTTTGACCAACCGCCCTCCCCCCTGACTGCACAACAACCACTGCTGCCTGTAAAGACATCAAGTCCTGCTGCCCACTCCCCACTCCACCAACACCCCCCCACTCCCAACACACAGCCCCCCATCCTGACCCTGACCAGGACCCAGGTGAGGACGGAGCTGAGGAAGATCAAGGCGAGGAAGGCGTCGGGACCGGACGCCATCAGCGCAAAGCTCCTCAAGTCCTGTGCAGACCAGCTGTGTGGGATTGTGACGTACATCTTCAACCTGAGCCTGAAGCTGGGGAGGGTACCACAGCTGTGGAAAACATCTTGTGTGGTACCTGTACCAAAAACTTCCCACCCCAAAGACCTGAACAGCTACAGACCGGTGGCCTTGACGTCCCACTTGATGAAGACCCTGGAGAGACTGCTCCTTGCTCACCTCCGCCCCCTGGTGGAACCAGCGATGGAGCCACTCCAGTTCGCCTACCAGCATGGCATTGGGGTGGAGGATGCGGTGATCTTTCTCCTTCACCATTCTCTGTCCCACCTGAAGAAGCCCGGGAATGTGGTGAGGATCATGTTCTTTGACTTCTCCAGTGCTTTCAACACCATCCAACCGATGATCCTGAAGGACAAGCTGCTGCGCGCAGGGGTGGACCAGCACCTGTCATCATGGATCCTGGACTACCTCACGAACCGGCCTCAGTTTGTGAGAACCCGGGACTGTGTGTCCGACATGATCATCAGTAGCACAGGGGCCCCCCAGGGAACAGTGTTGGCTCCCTTCCTGTTCACTCTTTATACTGCGGACTTCTCACACAACACAACACACTGCCATCTACAGAAGTTCTCTGATGACTCTGCGATCGTTGGCCTCATCTCCAATGGAGATGAAGCTGAGTACAGAGGGCTTATCCAGGACTTCGTGGACTGGTGCCATCGGAACTGCCTCCAGATCAACGCGAGGGAAACTAAGGAGCTGGTGGTGGACTGCCGCAGGCAAGGACAACCCCTCACAGCACCAGTAAATATACAGGGAACAGACATTGAGATGGTGACATCCTACAAGTACCTGGGTGTTCATCTGAACAATAAACTAGACTGGTCACACAATGCTGATGCATTCTACAAGAAGGGATAGCGCAGGCTGTTCCTACTGAGGAGACTCAGGTCTTTTGGTGTACAAGGGGCGCTGCTGAAGACATTCTATGACACGGTGGTGGCATCAGCCATCACTTTTGGAGTGGTCTGCTGGGGCAGTGGTATTACTGCAGCCGATAGGAAGAGACTGAACAAACTGATCAAGAAAGCTAGCTCTGTCCTGGGGCAGCGCCTTGATCCGGTGGAGGAGATAGGAGAGAGAAGGACGGTGGCTAAACTGTCATCTCTGCTGGAGTCCGAGTTCCACCCTATGCAGGACATACTGAATGCACTGAGGAGCTCATTTAGCAGCAGACTACATCATCCCAGGTGCACAACCGAGAGGTTTCGCAGGTCCTTCCTACCAACGGCTGTCAGACTGTACAACCTAAGCAGGGCTGCTCGCAGAGATAGCAAAAAGACGTAACAACCTAATAGTTTTTTGAATGCAGAAGATGCAATAGACTTACACAATGGTCCCCTCCGGCATACAACTAGGAAAATACCGGTAGCTACGGAGGGTGAGAATATGTATGGGCACATAATCATACCATGTAGGATAACTAAGTAGACGGTTGTGCTGTTTCATCCCATCTAGCAACAATGCTCTGCACTGTGTGTGTTTATACATTTACATATTTATTCCATCTAGCTACAATGCTCCGCACTGGGTGTGTTTATGTTTATGTTTATATTTATATATCTATATATTCATTCCATCTAGCTACAATGCTCCGCACTGTGCGTTTATATATCTACATATTATTCCATCTAGCTACATTGCTCCGCACTGTGTGTTTATATATTTACATATTTTTTCCACCTAGCTGCAATGCTCCGTACTGTGTGTTTATATATCTACATATTATTCCATCAAGCTACATTGCTCCGCACTGTGTTTATATATTTACATATTTATTCCATCTAGCTGCAATGCTCCGTACTGTGTGTTTATATACTCATATATTTATCCCATCCAGCTACAATGCTCTACACTTTGTGTCTGTGTGTATATATATATATATTTATAGTAATATGTACATATGTATATTAGCTGCTCTTGCTTGCTTGCTTTTTTTTTTTCTTGCCTTCTGATTGTTGTTCTGAGTGTTGCTATCCCTGTGCTGTTGCAATCCTGGAATTTCCCCGTTGTGGGACTAATAAAGGCTTATCTTATCTTATCTTATCTTATCTTAATATTTAGTGTTCCTTATATAAATACATAAACATAAACATCCTTTTCAGTTTCCTAAAATCATAAAATTTTTAGGGAGTGGCAGATAAAATCTTCATTATTTAAACCCACCATCTTCTGATTGAATGATAATAAATAAATTCTGCCAATATCCATAAAATCTTCAGCCTTCAGAAAAAGGTTATTCATGTCTGGCAGGGGATTTAAAAATATGAAATCAATGAAATAAATCAACATACCTTATTGAAAAAAAAAAGTCTACAAAAAGTAGCATAAATTTCAATCAACTACAAATCTGTGCAGAGCTAGCTACTCCAGCAGTCTTCAAAAACACATCATTTCAACACAGGATAAGCATGTAACATCTGCAACTCTTGTCAAAGTATAATGCGTATGTGGCCCTAAAGACCTTGCACCAATGTGGTCTGCGTTTGAAGTTTGGTAGGAGAAACTCTGTGCTGTCCAAAAAGAACATTAAAGCAAAAATACAGTCTGCCAATTTGCAGGTAGCCAAAGTCCAGACCTTTTGGGATAATAGGCTCTTGACAGACACATCAAAGTTGCTTGGCAAGAATATTAGATTTATACTGTGTTCTGCTTCTGTGAATTACTTAATATTGTTTAGTGCAATTATTTATCAGTTAAAATAATGCTCTTTTGAAATGAATTGGAACTTTGCAAATTCTATATTAGTAAAACACAAATGATTAAACCAGACAGTTATAATGTAAATAAATAATCATCTATTACATAGAATCAACACTTGCAAACTTTATGTGGACTGTATGAGCACCAGCCTAGATGAACAATTAATGTAACTGGATGGCCTTGGTGGAGGTATGCATACTCTGAGTGCCCTCATGTTTTGTCTCATGTAACTTCAGCCAGCACTTTATTCAGTGCACCTAAGCTTAAAAAAATAGACACCTACAGTTAATTCAAAAGATTCAAAACCATCAATCATGCCCTTGGACTTCAAGAGGAAGCCCATGCTAACCACTCAACTGGTATATGAGAAAACCAGTTACATTTTTACACAATTGTACATCTACCTGATTAAGAGTTGATGCACAAAAAAGAAAACAGTCACTTCAAATTTGACTTGCTAAAAGTCTTGTTACTTGGGTAGGAGAAACTCATTGAAGGTTGTGCAATTCATCCTTTGGAAGACATTATTCAATGAAAAAAGTGGTTCAAACATGTCATAGTTGTTGATTGTTTTGGTGAGAAGATGCTCTTTTAAATGAGTACATACAATTATGGACAAAAGCCAAGCAACACACATTAAATAAAAGCCTGATTTGTCAAGTCAAAAATACTTCTCTTAAAAAAACACAGCCTTTATCTCATTTGTCTCTTGGTTTCTCTCCAAGAAGCTGTTTTGACTCTTCCAGGAATTTTCTTGTATGTCAAGAAATGAGAAACGTCACTAAAAGGTAAATGTCACTAGTCTTGATACCTGTCCACTGGCCAGTCTAACTTTCTGCCATGAAGATGGGCGGGAAGCCAAAGGTGTCAGCTTTTCGAGCTAAGAGTGATACTAGGAACCTTGCACCGAGTGTGTTTTATTATTTTCTTTAGATTCCAGTCATAGTCATCCCTGTTCCCAAGTGCTTTGATAATCCACAATTGTTAATATATCTTGTGTAATTCTGACTTGTTTTATTATATTTTCACCATGATGTTACAGCCAGCTGTTGGCATTAGCGTGCTGCAGTCATAGTCAATCCATGTAACTGGATATTGTTGACATGTTTCAAGCTAAGGCAGGACCTAAGGAGCAGTGATCACAACAGGTAAACAGGTAAGGTACAAGACAGTGATTTATTTACAATAATAGTGGTTGTAGTGCCGGGACAGGAGCTCTGTAGATGGGAGAGGAGAAATGGGATGTTAATGTTAAATTAATTTTTGGCAACATAATTCTGTTTGTCAAGGCTGAAGTGTGGGACCATAATTACGTGTTACGCTTGCAGGTGAAGATTCAGGGGAATTGGGTTGAGACTGCAGGCAGATGGTGAAGGCTTCATGGTGAAGGTGAGCAGGGACCTCCGGAAGGAGGAAGCGTCTAACTGTCCTAAGATGCTGGTCTTCCAGCAGCAAGCAGGCAGAGCTTGGGAGACATGGCAGTGGAAACTGGAGGTCACACAATGAACAGGTAAGCAGGCTTACTTGGTTCTGTGACACCAGGGGAGTCTGGGCTAGGGCGGTGTTGCAAGCAAGCTGGAGCATACACACAATGATGAGCTGGAGCTGTAGCTTCGCAAAGCAGAAGGTCTCATGGCAACACAGGTTGTGGTGTTGAGACAGTCCCACAGAGAAATGATGCCAGCTCACCCCTTAAACAGGGTGGAGTCCAGTGGCTGCACAGCTGAAGCAGATAGGAGATGATTAATGATGTGTGTGTATATGCTTGCTCACTGCATGCCATGACAATTGTTTGCCTTGGGAGGAGGATAGGCCATCTCATCATCATCATCATAGCAATCTGTTGTGGCTGACAATGACTGTTTCATTTAGGTCTGATCAGATTCCTCCACGCAGCTCTGTCCTTAGCCTTCTGCTGCCAGGAACTCCTGTCTATATCCAGCTTCAAGTTTCTTTTTACAGTGTCTTTAAATCTGAGCCTTGGTCTACCCTGATTGCATTTGCCCTCACATAACTGTGAGTAGAGTAACTGCTGAGGGAGACGCTGGTGGTCCATCCTCTCAACATGTCCGAGCCATCTCAGGTTAATCTGTATTAGCATGTCCTCCATTGATGGTAGACCAGCTCGTTTCAACACTTCTATGTTGGTTATCTTGTCTTTCCATGAGATGTTCATTATGGCTCGAAGGTGTCTCATCATGTACGTGTGGAGTTTCTTTACCTGCGCTCTGTGGACAGTCCAAGTTTCAGCACTGTACAATAGAGTAGCCACTACTGTCACTCTGTACACTTTACATTGCACACGGATAGACACTTGTCGATTGTTCCACAGTCTCTCCCTCAAGTTTCCAAACACAGCTCTCGCTCTTCCCATTCTGAGAGATAGTTCATCCTCCAGCCTAGCATTCTCTGAAACAGTACTATCTAGATACTTGAAAGTCTTGCACTTGACTAGTGGCTCTGTACTAATGCTGATCTCTTCTGGTAGTGATGTTGATAACTGGAACTCTGGTGGTTGATAAAGGCACTCTGTCTTCTTGATGTTGATTTGGAGGCTGAATTGGCTAGCTGCTCTTGCAAATTTCTCCACTAAAGATTGCATATCTTCTGTACTGTGTACAACTAGAGCACTGTCGTCGGCAAAGAGCATTTCTCTTACTACCTTTATCGATGTCTTACTCTTGGCTTTAAATTGTGCCACATTGAACAAGTCTGCTTCCTTCCTTGTTTGAATGTATTCTCCTTCTGAAGTGTCTTTGAAGGCCACCTCAAGCATGGCTGCCAGATATAGCGAGAAGAGTGTAGGTGCCAGCACACACCCTTGTTTCACCCCGTTGCTTACTGAAAAGTCTTTAGATACTGAACCACTCATTGCCACATTTGCTTGCATACCTGTATGGCGTGCCTCGATCAGGCTGACAAACTTCTCTGTACTGCCATATTTCTTGAATACCTGCCAAAGTCCTAGCTTTAGTTTAACCGTCGATCCAGCCAGTTTTGATTGCTATTTTATATATATATATATATATATATTTCCTATTCACCCCCACTATAATTTTTGTTCATTTAACAACACTTGACCATATGTGACCTGCCACGGGTAAACCAGCAACAAGTTGGCCTGACATGATTTCTAAAAAACACAAATACTTTTTTTTTTTTTTTTAAATATGTGATTTTTGATTTTTTGCAAAATATGCTAGTTGAAATATGAAGAAGCTACTCCATCCTTCAAATAACAGTGTGAGAGATTTTTAAAACCATAAACTTTGTATTTGAAATAGAGTAGTTTCAGAGGGGGTTCCAAGGTTGTCATAGCCAGGAGCGGCACTGGGGTTAAGCTCCCAGTGCTCATAAAATGCTCCTTATGGCATGCGTCTCGAAAAGCCTCTGACAACTAAGTCCAACTCCTAGCCTGCCCGTGTGGTTTAGTCTCTAAGCCCAGCAGAACTGCTTTTACTAATAGGAGAAGGGGCGAGGGCGGATCTCTGGCGCCTTAAAACCAGATGCTTCGGGTAGATGGTGGCTTGTCAACCTGGGAAGGTAGCCCATCTAGGGGAAGGTAAACCCTGATTTCAAACCTCCGCTGCCTTGCGGCACACCCGGTCACGGGACAGGCTTCGGGAGTCAACCCTGAGGAAAAATCCGGAGTCGGAGCCCCTAAGGCAGTTCTCTGTTGTGCTCAACATCGTTCTGGCAGCTCCTGCGACGGCGCTGGTGCCAAACTATAGCAGCCCTGCTGTTCCTTTGGATTCATCAGTGACGTGGAGAGGGGGGACATGCTGCATGGGTAACATCTTGTCCTCCATATCTTCCTGCCCAGGCTTGAATCCTACCAACGCCCAACGCTGGAAGGTAGAACACCGGTGCGCATTGGCCTGTTCAGCCACAGGCGGTGCTGTTCCAGCAGAGTAGACATTTAGGATTCTCTTCCATGGTCATCATAGACCGACGGAGGCCGACGACGAGTTTCAGAGGGAAATATCAGCGAGACTGCTTCCTAGTTTTGGGGGCGTGTCTACTACAGCTGATTTATATATCTGGTTTGTTTGGCTATTCGCACGTCTTTGTTATTCATTTCAGCCAATCAGCAGCACGTTCAGGTAGAAGCACACGGCTACTTAAGCAGAGCTCCTTTTGATAAGTACTGTAAGGGGGTTGGGTTTATACTAAGTCATGCAAATGACCAGTTTTTGTTACCACCTTCCACCTGGTTTGCCTGGAAGGTGACAATCCTTGGAAACTTTTAACCTGATTTTCTCAGAGAAGTAGTTTGAAAGGTGCTAACATTCAAATGGCCAGATCTTCTTCACATCTTTTCGGATTTCTATGTGTTAGACATCATTGGAAAGCTTAGATCCTACACTTTTAGATTCTGTAAATAACTCAAAATACCCTTTGGGAGACCTGTTCCTGGTTTTTCCATGGCTGGTCACATATACTGTACATCATTAGCCATGTTTACATGGACACAAGTAACTGGATTAAAAGCCTGATAGGAATAATGCTACATGTTTACACGCCAATCTGAATATTCTGACCCGATCACACTCATTCGGATCAAAATTTCCTTCTGATTGAGATGGGTGGGTTATGCCACTTGTTAACCCAATTGGTGTGCATATAAACACTTATTCCGTAGTTTGGGGAGAGAATAGCTTCTTGTTGTATATGCGTATAGTAATCACCAGTGTTGGGCAAGTTACTAAAAAATAGTAACTAGTTACAGTTGCTAGTTACTTCTTTTCAAAAGTAATTGAGTTACTGTTGAGTAACTGCATAATTAAAGTAACTAGTTACTTGGAAAAGTAACTTTCACGTTACTTTTAAATGCATACTTAAATCATCTTGCACACACCGCACGATCAAGGGCCCCTTGTTCTCATCAGAAAAAAGAAGAAAAAGAAAACTGATAAGAAAAAAGTCTCATCTTACAGAGAAAAAAATGTCCCAGATTTACACAAACTTTTGTAATCAGTAGAAAGGCAGAAATTTACTAGAAATAAAGCTGTGAATTCACAGAGAAAATTTTGGACCCCCTGGTGGGTCGTTTTTAGCCCATGAGCCATATGTTTGACACCCCTGGACCAGCCCATTAAAAATGCATATTTAGAGGATTTACTTCCATGAAATAGTTGCATATCATAACAGCATGTAAATGAATGAGATAAAACAAAATAGAAAGCACAGATAAATGAAAGTTCACCACTTAGAAAAAGCTGTTCTTTACTGCAACAAATCAGTCACTTTTTCTGTGTGCGTAAGAAAACTTTAAATGCATTAAATGCGAGCTTCTTGCTCAAAAAATACTCATGTTTAACCACAGAGGTAGGAGCTGTTGGGGGCTACTCACCGCTTGGACAACAGGTGATCAGGACTCGATATGAGAAGTCGCCACTGCCACAGCATTTCTTCACCGGGTTGTGATGTGAACTGGGGCAGGACAGGAAACAGACCCGTGGAGGAGACTGTGTGACGACTGCGTCAGTTATGGTAGGGTCAGTTTATATTTATTTGCTTGCCTTTACCTTTTGCATGACAACCTCCAGTGGCTTGAGGCCGCTGGTGGCGCTGGGGATGGCAGTCCCGTCAATAGCCACCGAAACTGTCTATTCATCCCCAGTTGGCAGCTGATAAGGAGGGTGTCTAGCAACTGCAAGTTGTATGATCGTCTATTTGCTCTAAAATATCTATCAATATTAATAAAACGAGTAACACGAGTAACGCATCTGATCAAATTTCAGTAACTAACGCATTACTGAATTTTTAAACAGTAATTTTGTTACACAGCACATTACTACAAAAGTAGCGGCATTACTCCCAACACTGGTAATCATACAGACGCACGTACAGCTTCACTTCAACAGGTTCAACCTTACTTCCCTTTTCCTCTCTGCTCTCTACACACTGGCATTACATCTATTCTTCATAGTGCCACCTATTGGCTTGTATGATATACCACATATCCCTTCTTTTTAAAGAATGCCATTAACACAATCTTCTCTAAAAACCAGAACTTGTAGCACATCATAGAAGTAGTAAATGCATGTCAACATAACATCACAATTTGTATTTTTTTTTCTTTGTATTTTCTTTCTTTTCTATAAATGAACTGATTGTCTACTTCATTCATCCCTTCTCTTTTAGTCACAAAGTCTTTGAGCCACTCTGGAGCATGAACAGCTCTCTGATTTGGCACTGCAGGGTCTGGCTGCACCTGTGGTGGTGTACCAGGCAATGACTAACACATCCCCTCTTACTGGGTTACAGGCACGGTGGAAGAAGTGTCTGGGTAGGCAGACTTTCCCATCAGAGAGGTCCCTTCTGTGCCATGATCTGGAGTGGTTTTGTAAACTTGTATACACCTTTCTTGACCAAGCCAGGTTTCATTATGCGTATAAACCCACCAACTTGCAGGGTTGGGTTCCACACACTTTGGCGATGATATGTGTATTGTTTAGGTTTCAGCTGCTTCTTTTCAACAGTGTGTCTCAACCCTTTTTGGTCAACTTGTGTTTTGCACAATGGTAACCCCCTGATATTTAGCTTGGTATTCAGTGGATGGCCATGGAGAAGCTCAAAAGGTAATACTTGTGTGATTGCATGAGGAGCAGCACTGTACCAGCAAAGGAAGTCAGTGACAAACTGTTTCCACAGTTTCTTTTCAATGTCTGCCATCTGGAAACAGTCTATGAGAACTCTGTTCCATCTTTCAATCTTTCCTTGCACTGTGGATAGTAAACTGAACTGCGGTAGTGTTTGATATCGCTATTGGCAAGGAAAGCTTCAAATCCAGCTTAGGTAAACACTGTTCCATTATCAGACACCAACTCAAATGGATTTCCTTCAAGGCCAAAGATGACTGTTAAGAACTGAACAACTGCTGACGATGTCACATGACATGAATGCAACCTCGGGAAATTGGCTGAAATAGTCCACGAGTGTTACTGCATAACACAGCAATCAGCTGGAGCTCTGTAGTAAGGCGATACAATATCAATAGCCAATTTTTCCCTTGCAGCATTATCAAGGCTTATGGGTGTCAGCGGGGCCAGTCTAATGACAGCAGTTTTGTCATGTTGAGCAATTAACTTATGTTTTAATGGCAGTCTGTACATCAGCATTCATGTCTGACTACCAATACAGTTTCTGAAGCCTCTCCTTCGTGCACACAATTCCTTGGTGTGTATCATGGGCAAGTTGCACCAGCTTAGAATGAATGGAGGCCAGCACAGCAACACGGTGTGTGCCACAGATGATGCAGCCATCATATTTGGACAGTTCAGAGTGAAGCCGATCCACATAACAGTTTTTTGGGGGAGAATTAATATTGACTTTCAACTTTTTCCCTCATAAATTGGCAACTTTTTAGTGTAAATTTGCTATTGTTGTGTGTCGGCTGGATCAGATACCGGTGACACCAGCAGAGATTGTCCTACTATCATCAGGTCAATAAAAAATGACACCAAAGAAGGAGGAAATGGAAGAGATTAAAAAAATCTCTGAACTTCATGTCAGAAGAACTGACCAACGTGGCCAATCAACGGTCTAAATTATTAGGGCTAATGGAGGAAGTCTGAGAATTGAAATAAACAATTAAGGAAAGAGACAAAAAAAACTGCAGACTTGGAGCGACGCATCGAGGACCTTGAACAATATTCTCGTATGGATGATTTAATCATTAGTGGACTAGACATTAAATACCAATCATATGCTCATGCTACAGCAGGAATGAGAGATGAGGAGGCTCCCCCAAGTGAATCAGTCTCCTTGGAAAACCAGGTGCTTTAGTTCCTTGAAAGCAGAAACATAAAGGTTGAAGTAAATGCAATTTCAGCCTGCCATACTTTACCCAGAAAGGATAATAAAACAAAGAAATCAATTGTGATGTGCTTTGTGAACAGAAGGAAATCCAGACTCTGAAAATGTCTCATTATGCTGAACACAAATTACAAGAGATGGAGAATGATATTGATCCTGATAACCACTTCTTCAATAATATTCATAATCACTGTGAATATTACACTGAAAAGCAATTCAAAAGTCAAGTGCGATTAGATGGTAAACTATCAATAATACACTTTAACAGCAGAAGTCTCAAGAAAAACTTTCCACAGATTCAGGACTATTTAACCTGTTGAACTCTGTTCAACTTCCCTAAAAACGCCTAAAAATAACATGCCCAAAGTAAATCAAAAGCTGTTCTTCAACCCTTTGCAGCATCTTCATGGGGTTAGTCTCATTTAAAAGAAAACACTCTGAATTTTTTGGCAAAACAGTCATAATCTCTCTAAGTGCTCCTGCCACTGAGTAACAAGAAAGTTCGCCTGGATGTTTTTTTTTTTTAGATACAAATGCTTGCAAATAACATACAGCTGTCAGATACTGGCTGGAAAACACAACAGAAATGTAGAACCAAGTGTTTTCAAGCTCAGGTCAAAATTTTGTAAAAATACCACAAAAAATGAATATATTACACAGCTTTTTTCTCAGGTTGTAACAAGGCTGTATCTGTACTGGAAGACCGGAAATACAGCTTATTTTTTCAGTGCGCACTGAGACGCACTAAGATGCAGAGACGTGACCGCCCGCGGAATTCACAGAGTTCAAGGGGCTAAAACAGCTAGATAGAAAATTTACAGCTATCGCAGTCTGAAACTTGGCTCAATGAAGAGCCAGCTTCTTTGATGGCAATAGAGTGATATCAGATGTTTTATATTAATAGATCTCAAAAAAAAAAAAAAAAAAAAAAGGTGGTGGTGTTGCACTGTATATTGATGAACTGTATAGGTGTAAACTTGTAAATGGAATGTCCTTTGCACTACCAGGGATTCTGGAATGTGTTACTGTTGAGACTGACCAAGATAAAACAAAAAATCTAATTATAAGTTGTATATGTAGAATGCCAGGAACTTGGCGTTGAGACATTCAGAGATAAGTTAGTCAAGTTGTACAATAATATAACTAATAAGAAAATGGTTGTAATCTGTGGAGACTTCAATATTGATTTACTAAATCCATTTCAACAAAATTTAATTACAGAGTTCATGAATTCTATGTATATTATGAGTCTATATCCCACAATAACACATCCCACTAGAATCACAGTTCACACTGCTACACTTATTGATAACCTGCTTGTTAATATTATTGATAAGAAAATAGAAAGTGGATTATTGATAAATGACATACAGACGTGGACAAAATTGTTGGTACCCCTCTGTTAATGAAAAAAAACCCACAATGGTCACAGAAATAACTTGAATCTGACAAAAGCGGTAATAAATAAAAATTCTACGAAAATTAACCAATGAAAATCAGACAGTGCTTTTGAATTGTGGCTCAACAGAATTATTTTAAAAAACAAACTCATGAAACAGGCCTGGACAAAAATGATGGTACCCCTAGAAAAGATTGAAAATAATGTGACCATAGGGACATGTTCAACCAAGATGTGTCCTCTAATTAACATCACAGGTTTCTACAAACTTGTAATCAGTCAGTCGGCCTATTTAAAGGGTGACAAGTAGTCACTGTGCTGTTTGGTGACATGGTGTGTACCACACTAAACATGGACCAGAGGAAGCAAAGGAAAGAGTTGTCTCAGGAGATTAGAAAGAAAATTATAGACAAGCATGTTAAAGGTAAAGGCTATAAGACCATCTCCAAGCAGCTTGATGTTCCTGTGACTACAGTTGCACATATTATTCAGAAATTTAAGATCCACAGGACTGTAGCCAACCTCCCTGGACGTGGCTGCAGGAGGAGACGGATAATACGAATGGTAACAAAAGAGCCCAGAACAACCTCTAAACACATTCATGGTGAACTCCAAGGTCAAGGTAGATCAGTGTCAGATCGCACCATCCGTCGCTGTTTGAGCCAAAGTGGACTTCATGGGAGATGACCAAGGAGGACACCACTGTTGAAAACAAATCATAAAAAAGCCAGACTGGAATTTGCCAAACTGCATGTTGACAAGCCACAAAGCTTCTGGGAGAATGTCCTATGGACAGATGAGACAAAACTGGAACTTTTTGGCAAGGCACATCAGCTCTATGTTCACAGACGCAAAAATGAAACATACCAAGAAAAGAACACTGTCCCTACTGTGAAAGATGGAGGAGGTTCTGTTATGTTCTGGAGCTGCTTTGCTGTATCTGGCACAGGGTGTCTTGAATCTGTGCAGGGTACAATGAAATCTCAAGTCTATCAAGGTATTCTAGAGAGAAATGTGCTGCCCAGTGTCAGACAGCTTGGTCTCAGTTGCAGGTCATGGGGCTTGCAACAGGATAATGACCCAAAACACACAGCTAAAAACACCCAAGAATGGCTAAGAGCGAAACACTGGACTATTCTAAAGTGGCCTTCTATGAGCCCTGATCGAAATCCTATTGAACATCTGTGGAAGGAGCTGAAACATGCCGTCTGGAGAAGGCACCCTTCAGATCTGAGACAACTGGAACAGTGTGCTCATGAGGAGTGGGCCAAAATACCTGCTGAGAGGTGCAGGAGTCTCACTGACAGTTACAGAAATCATTTGATGGCAGTGATTGCCTCAAAAGGTTGTGCAACAAAATATTAAGTTAAGGGTACCATCATTTTTGTCCAGGCCTGTTTCATGAGTTTGTTTTTTAAAATAATTCTGCTGAACCACAATTCAAAAGCATTGTCTGATTTTCATTGGTTAATTTTCATAGAATTTTTATTTATTACCACTTTTGTCAGATTCAAGTTATTTCTGTGACCATTGTGGGTTTTTCTTTCATTAACAGAGGGGTACCAACAATTTTGTCCACATCTGTAAGTGACCATCTACCAGTCTTTGCATTTATTCATGGACACACGGGGGCCAATACAGAAAAAACTTTAAAATCTTTCAGATACAAATCACAAAATACAATCAGTTCTTTTAAAGAAGACCTGCTGAAGCACAACTGGACAAAAGTCTATATCAGATGTAAATGAAGCCTAGAAAGCCAGCTCTGTCCTGGGGCAGCGCCTTGACCCAGTGGAGGAGATAGGAGAGAGAAGGATGGTGGCTAAACTGTTATCTCTGCTGGAGTCTGATTCCAACCCTATGCAGGACATACTGAACACACTGAGGAGCTCATTTAGCAGTAGGCTACATCACCCTAGGTGTGCGACCGAGAGGTTTTGCAGGTCCTTCCTACCTACAGCTGTCAGACTTTATAACCTAAGCAGAGCTGCGTGCAGAGATAGCAAAAAAACGTGACGACCTAATAGTATTGAATTGCAAAAGACGCAACAGTCTTACACAAAAAGGTCCCCTTCAGTATACAACTAGGACAATATCAATCACTACGGAGGGTGACAATATGTATGGGTACATATTCATACTATGTGGGTAACTAAATAGACGGTTATGCTGTTTATTCCATCTAGCTACAATGCTCCGCACTGTGTATATATATATTTATATATTTATGTGTACATATGTATATTCACTGCTCTTATTTTCTATCTTCTAAATTATTGCTCTGAGTGTTGCTATTCCTGTGCTGTTGCAATCCTGGAATTTCCCCATTGTGGGACTAATTAAGGCTTATCTTATCTTACCTACAACACATTCATGAACATTGTAACCACTCTTTACGAAAAAAAAATTGTTCATTAGTAAAGAAAAAGCTTAAACAGAAATTTGTCAACAAGCCATGGTTAACCAAGGATTACAAAAAGCGTGTAAAAAGAAAAATTCATTCTATAAAGCTTTTCTAAAGAAAAAGACAAAAGAAGCAGAGCAGTGGTATAAAACATACAAAAAAGTTAATATTGTGGTGGACACACATACGTGACCTGTTTTTGGACTCACATTTTAGATCAGAACAAAGGCAGAGCTTCCTTGGTGATTACAGGAAGCTGCAAGAGTGTTAGCTTTGGTATGCAAAGCTTGAGACTGTGTGAGTATAATTAAAGGATTAAAGAGGGGATGCATGGTAGACAGTGGGGGTGATATCATGGAGAGAGGATG
Source organism: Pholidichthys leucotaenia (assembly GCA_020510985.1). Lineage (NCBI taxonomy): Eukaryota > Metazoa > Chordata > Actinopteri > Cichliformes > Pholidichthyidae > Pholidichthys > Pholidichthys leucotaenia. Next base: position 199,343,861 of record CM035847.1, on the reverse strand, counting down.
CATTGTTACTGTCATTATAATGCAATGTGGTCTGTGAGACCACATTGCGTATTCTTCCTTTGCGCAAGATGGCGCCCACAGTGGTCGCCATGGTGCTTCGCTGCGCCCTTTGTTTGTTTTTGTTTGTCAATTGTGTGTCTGCCAGCTCTTATACCCGTGAAGAGCTTCTAAATATCAGGACTTTCACTCCCACGGACCTACTCCCAGTTTTTTTAGCTCCTGCCGCCGATCTGGTTCATTGCTTGGCTCGGAAAGTGAGACAGCGAAAGAGAGGAAGACGAGCGGGCGCTCTCGTCCGGCTCCGCAGGAGAGGCATGCGCATGGCTTTGCCTGGCATATTTCTGTCCAATGCCAATTCTCTCTCTAACAAGGTAGATGAACTAAGACTGCTGATGCGTTTTAAGGACCTCTCTTCCTCGGCTGCCCTCTGTTTTACCGAGACCTGGTTCAGGGAAAATACACCGGACAGCGCGCTGTGCCTCGAGGGATTTCAGCTGTTTCGTGCTGATCGTGACACAGAGCTCTCGGGTAAATCCTCAGGAGGCAGAGTCTGCTTCTACATCAACAGCAGCTGGTGCTCTGATGTAACGGTAATTTCCAAACACTGTTCTCCCGCCCTGGAATTTCTTTTTATTAACTGCAAGCCATTTTATTCCCCGCGGGAGTTCGCCTCATTCATCCTCGTCGCTGTGTACATCCCTCCCGATGCGGACACGTGCGAAGCTCAGCGCGTGCTCGCGGATCACATCCAACACACGGAGCGGATTTTTCCAGACTCTCTGGTTATTGTGGTTGGCGACTTTAACCAGAGCAATCTGAGCCACGATCTCCCCCGCTACAAACGGTTTATTAAATGCCCCACCAGAGGAATAAACACGCTGGATCACTGTTACACCACAGTGAAAGACGCATATCGCGCTGTTCCCTGCGCTGCGCTCGGACTATCTGATCACGTGATGGTCCACCTCATTCCCACATACAGACAGAGATTGAAGCTCACTAAACCTGTTGTGAGCACTACGAAGAAATGGACCAGTGAAGCTGAGGAGAAGCTGGAAACGTGCATGGAAATAACTGATTGGGGCATGTTTAAAGGAGCCACGCATGATCTGGATGAATACAAGGACACTGTGAACTCTTATATCCACTTTTGTGAGGAGAGCATTCTTCCATCGTGCACCAGGGTGAGGTACTCTAATGATAAGCCCTGGTTCACTGCTAAGCTCAGACAGATCAGGAAGGAGAAGGAAGCAGCGCTGAAAAGTGGAGACAGGGGCTGCTACAGGGAGGTCAAATATCGGTTTAACAGAGAGCTGAAGAGAGCTAAATCTGTGTGTTCTGAGAGACTCCAGCAGCAGTTCACTGCTAATGACTCGGCTTCTGTGTGGAGAGGACTGAGGCAAATCACCAATTATCGGCCTCAGGCTCCTAAAGGTCAGGATGACAAAGCCCTTTGTCAAAGACTGTCCCAACACTATGCCCGTTTTGACACCTCGTCATCTGTGTCCAACTCCCCCCCTCCCTCCAGCTCCACAGCCTCCACGATCCCTACTTCATCAAAGGTGCCCCCCCTCCTCCCCCCCTGCCCTTGTCATCAGTGAGCAGGACGTGCTCAAACAGTTCTCCAGACTGAACTCGCGCAAGGCCCCCGGTCCGGACGGCGTGTCTCCCTCCACCCTGAGACACTGTGCGAAAGAGCTGGCTCCTGTCTTCACAGACATTTTTAACACCTCCCTTAAGCTATGCCATGTGCCGTCCTGCCTCAAATCCTCCACCATCATCCCTGTCCCCAAGAAGCCACGGATCACTGGACTTAATGACTACAGACCTGTAGCGCTCACCTCTGTAGTCATGAAGTCCTTTGATCGCCTGGTCCTGCCCCACCTCAAGTCCATCACCACCCCCCTCCTGGACCCGCTGCAGTTTGCCTACCGAGCCAACAGGTCTGTAGACGACGCAGTCAACCTGGCCCTCCACTCCATCCTGCAGCACCTGGACTCCCGGGAACCTACGCCAGGATTCTGTTTGTGGACTTCAGCTCCGCATTCAACACCATCCGCCCCGCTCTGCTCCAGGACAAGCTGTCCCTGCTCGGCATGCCTGACTCCCTCTGCAGGTGGATCACCGACTTCCTGACGGACCGGAGGCAGCATGTGTGGCTGGGAAAGACTGTCTCAGACTCTGCTAGCATCAGCACCGGATCACCCCAGGGCTGTGTACTTTCCCCCCTACTCTTCTCCCTTTATACCAACTCCTGCACCTCCAGCCACCAGTCTGTCAAGTTGATCAAGTTTGCGGACGACACCACCCTCATCGGGCTCATCTCCAACGGCGACGAGTCCGCCTACAGGAGAGAGGTGGCCCAGCTGGCGTCCTGGTGCAACAACAACAACCTGCAGCTGAATGCTCTGAAGACAGTGGAGATGATTGTGGACTTCAGGAAAGTCACAACCCCTCTGCCCCCCCTCACCCTCACAGGCTCTCCCATCACCACTGCTGATTCCTTCCGCTTCCTAGGCACCACCATCACCAGGGACCTCAAGTGGGAGCCGACCATCAGCTCCCTCATCAAAAAGGCCCAGCAGAGGATGTTCTTCCTGCGGCAGCTGAGGAAGCTCAAGCTACCCACCAAGATGTTAGTGCAGTTCTACACAGCCATCATCGAGTCCATCCTCACTTCCTCCATAACCGTGTGGTACGCAGGAGCCACTGCCAGGGACAGACTAAGGCTGCAGCGCGTCGTGCGCACTGCTGAGAAGGTGATCGGCTGCAAGCTCCCATCTCTCCAGGATCTGTACATCTCCAGGACCCGGAGGCATGCTGGCCGGATCATAGCCGATCCCTCACACCCTGGTCACGTACTGTTTGCCCCCCTCCCCTCAGGTAGAAGACTTCGGTCCATCCAGACTAAAACCTCCCGTCACATGAACAGCTTCTTCCCCTCTGCCATCAGACTGCTGAACACTAAGTGACTTATTGTCTCTCGTGCACTATGTACAGCAGCTCAACCAGACTCATGTCAATCATCACTGTTTTCTTCCTGCATTACCGACTGCACTATATGGTTCTCCACATTATCTGCTGCTTGCTAATATATGTTAACTGCTGACCAGTATTACTCACTCTTATTCTACACTTTATTGCATGTATAGTTTATTTCTTTTATTTTATCATGTTTAATGTTGCAGCATTGCACCGAGACAAATTCCTAGTTTGTGTACTACATGAACAATGGCAATAAATCTGATTCTGATTCTGATTCTGATTCTGAGATATTCAATTCAATTCAATTCAATTCAACTTTATTTATATAGTGCCATTTCACAACAACAGTCATCTCATAGCACTATCAACTGTAGGGGGGAACCCCCACAGTTGCAGAAAGACCCCAGCAATCAGGTGATCCCCTGTGAGCAAGCACTTGGCGACGGTGGAGAGGAAAAACTCCCTTTTAACAGGAAGAAACCTCCAGCAGAACCAGGCTCAGGGAGGGGCAGTCATCTGCTGTGACTGGCTGGGGGGTGAGGGGACAGAGAAGATGAAAAGAACAGACATGTAGAGAGCAAACAGCACGATGGGGACTCAATCTATGGGAGAGAACAAACAAATGTTAATGACCAGCAAAAAAAATTTTTCATAGAGAGTGAGGAAAGGAGTGAGGCCCAGTGCATTACTCTTTTTTCTGCTTCGTGATGTTGGAGATGTGAATAAAGCTGACTCGAGAGAGAACTCTGTCTCGTCATTCTCACATTCCCACACTGGTGACCCAAGACGTATCATGCAAGAGGAGAATTCCCCCAGGCCAGCCTCGTCAGGAGCCCCCAGCCAAGCAAATGCCGCTACAGTCCAGCTACCGGACTTCTGGCAGAACAATCCACGCTCCTGGTTCAACACGGTTGAGGCGCAGTTCAACCTCCGGGGGATATTGGTAGACGCCACAAAATTCTACCACGTAGTCGCAAAGCTAGACAACAACACGGCCCAGCATGTGGAGAGCCTGATCGACCAGCCGCCGGACAGTGACAAATACGGCACGTTGAAGGCTGCACTCATCCAGCAATTCACCCCCTCGGCGGAGGAGCGAGCAGAGAGGCTCCTGGCGCTGATGGAGTCGGAAAATGACATGCCCGCGAACCTGATGGAGAAGTTGGTGAGGTTGAAAGACTCTGACGACGATCACTTCATTTTCACCCACCTCTTCCTCAGGACTCTACCGTCAGCAGCGAGAGTGACCCTGGCCAGTTCGCCAATGTTGGCCCAACGGGACTACCGCGTGCTGGGCCGAGAGGCGCAGCGGATTGTCAACGCCACCAAGCGGCGCATAGCCACGGCCGCTGCAGCGGAACTCAGCGCGACGACCGGAGATGACAGGAGGCCAGAGGCAGCGGTACAAGGCTCACCGACGACGGCGGCGGCAGGGGCCAGGGAACGTGGATCGAATGTCCTTTGTTTCTACCATCGCCGCTTCGCAGAGAGGGCACGCAAATGTGTACCACCGTGCCAGTTCGGGCGTTCGGGAAACGCCAAGACCGGGGATTGGTAGCAGCCGCGGCCCTCGGGCAGGAGAACAAGCTGCTCTACTTGTCGGATGCATGCTCGGGGAGGCAGTTCCTCGTCGACACAGGCTCCCAGTTGAGTTTCATCACATCTTCCTAAGCGGACAGACTAGCTGGCTCCGGAGGTCCCCGGGTGACAGCAGCGAACGGCTTGGAGATTAAGACCTTTGGTGAGAAGACTCTGCTTCTGTCTCTACACGGCCGTACATTTGAGTGGACTTTTGTTGTAGCAGCAGTAAATTTCAATATGTTGGGGGCTGATTTTCTGTGCTCACATGGTTTGTTGGTTGATCTTGCTAACAGGCGCCTGGTTAATGCACTTTCTTTTGATTCTATCCCCTGTGCAGCGCGAGTGGCCCCGCCAACAGCACAAGCCAACGTCACAGCCGCAAGCGGTAAGTTCCACACACTGCTCACTCAGTTCCCAGCACTCACGGTCCCCACATTTTCGGCAACAGTCGCTAAGCACGGGTGGAGCATTTTATTACCACTACCGGACTGCCCGTTTTTGCAAAAGCTCGGCGCTTGGACGCAGTTAAACTGGCCATAGCACGCGAGGAGTTCGCCAACCTGGAGAGGTTGGGCATTATCAGACGTTCAAACAGCCCGTGGGCTTCCCCGCTGCACATGGTCCCGAAAGCCGACGGATCATGGCGACCTTGCGGGGATTTCCGCAGGTTAAACAATGCTACAGCGCACGACCGCTACCCAATCCCACATATCCAAGATTTTTCCGTTCATTTGGCAGGGGCGCGCGTTTTTTCTAAAATAGACTTGGTCCGCGGTTAGCACCAAGTCCCAGTGCGCGCTGAGGACATACCCAAAACAGCGGTAATAACTCCGTTTGGCCTATTCGAGTTTTTCCGCATGCCATTCGGACTTAAAGGGGCTGCTCAGACGTTCCAACGCATGATGGACACGGTGCTTCGCGATCTCCCTTTCTTGTTTGTTCGTCTACTTGGACGATATTTTAGTAGCTAGCGCGTCCAAAGACGAACACGAAAAACACCTGGCCACAGTTTTCCGAAGGCTGGGAGATCACGGGTTAATAATCAACCCAGCGAAGTGTCAGTTCGGGGTGGTGCAGATCGATTTTTTAGGACACCGCGTCTCCCCCGAAGGAGCAGTTCCGCTTCCTGACAAAGTGCGCGCGGTGGCAGATTTTCCCCGGCTGCAGATGGTCAGGGCGTTGCAGGAGTTTTTGGGAATGGTGAATTTTTATAACCGTTTTCTCCCCCGCGCGGCGCAACTCATGCAGCCGCTGTATGCCGCGCTCAAAAAAAAGAAACCCGTGGATAAGGTCGAGTGGTCCCTGGAGTGGGACCAAACGTTCTCGAAGGTGAAAGCAGCCTTGACAAAGGCTGCGTTGTTGGCACACCCAGACCCAACGGCCCGCATAGCGCTCACCACTGACACATCAGAGATGGCCATAGGGGCTGTCATGGAGCAACATGTAGCCGGGGTTTGGCAGCCCCTCGCATTTTTCAGCAGGACCTTGCGCGATAGCGAACGTAAATACAGCGCGTTTGACAGGGAGCTGCTCGCTCTCCATTTGGCCATTCGCCACTTTCAGTTCTGGCTAGAAGGACGCTTTTTCACCGCGTTCGTTGACCACAAACCGCTAACATTCGCGATGGCCAAGGTTTCCGAACTGTGGTCAGGCTGGAAGCAGAGACAGCTGGCCGCGATATCAGAGTTTACCACTGATATCCAGCATGTGGCGGGCAAACTCAATGTAGTGGCAGATTGCCTCTCGCGTGCCGTGGCGGCCCCAGTCAGCGTAGGAGTAGATTACGCAGCCATGGCCGCGGAGCAGGTTGGTGACGCGGAGGTGCGCGCACTTCAGTCTGGACCAACAGGGTTAAGGCTGGAGAGCAGGGTGCTGCAAGACGGTATGCCCCCACTAATCTGCGATGTCTCCACTGGACGGCCGCGTCCAGTAGTACCAGCTGCGTGGCGCCGCCGCATTTTTGACTCGATTCATTCTTTGGCGCACCCGGGAGTGCGCACGTCGGTCAAAATGGTAGGAGAGAAATTTGTGTGGCCGAGCCTCCGCAAACAAGTCAAAGAGTGGGCAGCAGCCTGCACGGCGTGTCAACGAGCCAAAGTACACAGGCACACGAGGGCTCTTTTGGAGCCGTTTCACATTCCGGCCAAGAGGTTCGATCACGTTCATGTGGACCTCGTGGGCCCCCTCCCGCCGTCACAAGGGTGCACACACCTTCTCACAATGGTGGACCGCACCACGCGCTGGCCTGAAGTGGTCCCACTGGCATCAACCACGGCCGAGGAGGTTGCGCGCGCGTTTTTAACAGCTTGGGTGGCGCGCTTCGGCGTTCCGTCGGACATTACGTCCAACAGAGGCCCTCAATTTGTGTCCGAGCTTTGGTCAACAATGGCCCGCAGCCTGGGTGTCACAATTCACCGCACAACCACGTACAATCCGCAGGCAAACGGGTTATGCGAACGTTTTCATAGGTCATTGAAAGCAGCTCTCAGGGCATCACTGACGGGTACAAATTGGGTAGACAAGTTACCGTGGGTGTTATTGGGGTTGCGTTCTGCGCCTAAAGAGGACTTAGAAGCCTCCCCAGCGGAGCTCGTGTTTGCGCAGCCACTCCAGCTCCCTGGGGAGTTTCTCCCAGATAACCCTGCGCCAGACGCCTCCCCGTCTCAGCTGTTGCGGAGTAACATAGAATCAAGCACGCTGCCCGGCCCCGCGCACCACAGTTTTCCGCGCGTTTTTGTGCCTAAAACTTTGAAGAACGCAGAGTTTGTTTTTGAGCAGCAATATGGGTTCAGACACAAGAGGACAACTGCACTTGCTCTAATGGAATTTATAGAAAAAGATATCAGCTGATGTTGAAAATAAAGAGTATTCAGTTGGGGTATTCCTGGATCTTAAAAAAAGCATTTGATACAGTGGATTATTGTTAAAGAAGCTACAAAAATTATGGTATTGGTGGGTAGCACTGTCCTGGTTATGTAGTTACTTAAAGGCCAAATGTCACGTAATTTTTTTTTCTAAATGACAACGAATTTAGATAAAATACACATAGCTTAAACCAAATATTCATACCGGAGACCATATCACCCACCTGTATTTACATAATTGCACAAAATACACCAGGTGAAGGCCCCACCTTGCTTGCTGGCTTGTGACAGCCAGTCCAGACCACGCCCATGTTTTTGACATCACCAGTTGTACCCTGGCTGCCCTGCCTATCCACATTCACACTTATCAACATTGGGCAATCATGACGGAAAGTGACAGCGATTGTGAACAAATCAGTTTAGTTTTGTCTTTTTTTTTTGTCTTTTTTTTTTGTCAGTGGTTCAGACAGTGACAGAGGCATAGAACCTTACAGGTTCGAGCCGTCCGAGACAGAATCAGATGCTTTGTCTGATGACAACAGTTCCAACGATGACCAGAGAGCAGAACCAGTGGAAAATGTCATTGAACTGGACATTAATCGCCTCCAGAATTGCGAAGCCGAAGGGGGTCTGTCCAGGGCGCCCCATAAATATTGATTTTTCGGAAGCCATTATTATTACAGTGGAGGAGAGCCGCTGCTGTCAAGAAATTGACCAGATCAATATGAAAATGGAGGCGCATACCTGTCAAGTGAGACGTTTTCGTCGTATTTTAATTCCGTAAAACGCGGCTATAAGGGACAGCGGAGTAATAATGGACATTTCTCTGGGAAATGTTTTCATACCTGTCAAGTAAGACGTTTTCGCCGTATTTTGGTGCCAAGCGCGGCTGTGGGGGATGGCGCAGTGGTGGACACTTTTCTGGGAAATGTTTTAAATGTAGTTTGTGTTGTTATTGTCAAATATTTTAAGGAAAATACGGGGAAAATGCAATTTTAGCAAAAACGGGCATATTGCCATTTCTGTACGCCCAAAACAAAAACATACGGGAAAAAAAATTGAGTGTCTTGAGGAGCACTCCTGTGTGTGATCCCCCACAGCTGGTGCTGGCTCAGCCTGAGCTATTATCACTACAACGAGAAGTGTGGAGTCAGTCATTAGTTTGATTGTCTGGGCGGGCTGATCGCTCAGCTTGAGCTATTATCACTACTGTTCGAAGTGTGGAGTCAATCATTAGTTTAATTGTCTGGGCGGGCTGATCGCTCAGCTTGAGCTATTCTCACTACAATGAGAAGTCATTAGGACAATGGTTTAACACGTTCAGCTGTGCAGCGGTTGCGGAACAGACAGAGATCGCCTGACAAATACAGAATTCTGCTTTTTTTTTTTTTTTATTTTGCGCTGGACGCTGAGTTGTGTTGTTATTGTCAAATATCCATGAATCCTTAAAATATTTGACAATAACAACACGAGTTGCATTTGGGGCATTTCCCAGAGAGGTGTGCCTTGTTGCTCCGCCGTTCCTTATAGCCGCTTTTTACGGTGTTGAAGTATGGCGAAAACGTCTCACTTGACAGGTATGAAAACATTTCCCAGAGAAGTGTCCCTTATTACCCAGCTGTCCCTGATAGTCCCGTTTTAAGGTATGGGTGAAATATCCAATTTTTTCTTTCTTGTTGCTCACTTCAACCTTCCAGTCTCCATATAAACAATCAATTGAAATACCCCAAGCATCAAACTAGGGTACAATCGATTTCGTCACTTCCGCCTTCTTCCCCAGGCGATTCCAGGGGCCGTGTCAGGCCAAGCGCGGCAGTTTTAAATTAACGAATATTCCGTTGTTACTGAAGCATATGCACCAAGACCCGAACGGATCGGTTCCCTTTTATATCTAGTTTCAAGATATTTAAAGTACCCTGTTACGTGACATTTGGCCTTTAACCCCTTGCACTCTGGTCAATTTCCCTAAAAACGCCTAAAAATAACGTACCCAAAGTAAAAGCTGTTCTTCAACCCTTTGCAGCATCTTCATGGGGTTGGTCTCATTTAAAAGAAAACACTTGGAATTTTTTGGCAAAACAGTCATAATCTCTCTAAGTGCTCCTGCCACTGAGTAACAGTCATCTAAACATACCGAACTTGAAGAAAATAAAGTTTGCCTGGGTGTTTTTTTTTTAGATACAAATGCTTGCAAATAACACACAGCTGTCAGATACGGGCTGGAAAATGCAACAGAAATGTAGAACCAAGTGTTATCCAGCTGAGGTCAAAATTTTGTAACAATACCACAAAAAATGAATATATTACACAGCTTTTTTCTCAGGTTATTCCCAGGCATTTTTGAACTGTGCCAAATTGTGCCAAATGGCACAGTTTGGAAAAACGTCTATAACTTTTGAATGATTCAATATAGAAGCTTGATCTTGGGCTCTAATGAAAGGTGACACTCAGGGCTGTGTGTGTGTGTGTGGGGGGGTTGTTTATTCATTCATGAATGAATGAATGAACAAACAGGCCCCCCACACACAAAGAAGCATGCCACGTAAAAAATGTGTGGCTTTTTTTTTTACAAGAAAAAATAACCTAAAGTGCAATAAAAATTATACTAAAATATCTGCAATGTAGAAGATAACAACTGCCCCCCCCCCCGCTACAGAGGAGCACGGCGCACGGTCTGGTCCGTGCACCGCGGTCCATCATGTGATGATGACGCACAGCTGTAATTTACCGATCAGTCAAAAGTCATTTTGATTACTATTTTCAGGGATAAAGAATAATTTAGCTTATAACACTTACCTGTCCACAACAGCAGTGTCGCTGGCGAACATCTGTTCCTCATTGTCAGACGAACATGACGCTGGTCCACTTGTTACGACTCGTGGTTCTGGTCACGCGACCCGGTCAAACCATGATTCCATTATTGCGGTTTTGCGCTTCCCTGATTGCAGTTTTGGCGAATGATTTTTCAAAACAAATAAGAACAGTAGTAACAAAAAAAGACTGGCGAACGCTACCGTTACACACAGTGGCTTACACAAAACAGATTTTATGCACGGGACGCACGCTTTCAATCGTCGAACTTCTCTGCTTCAATTGGCTCGTTGTATTCGCAGTCGTTGGTAGGCGGGTCCTTCTTGCTAGGTTTTCAGTCATTGGTTCTTCAAGGTTTCAGAAACCCAATTCAAGGCTCTTATTAGTCGAATGAGAGGTCAATCAAATCTAAACCAATCAAAGCACTCCTTTGGCTTTCTGTTCGCGGCTGTGTCTGTAGTGGAAGAACGGAAATGCAGCTTTTTTTTTTTCAGTGTGCTCTGAGACGCACAGTGCACACTAGGACGCACGAGGATGCACTAGGATGCAGAGACGTGACCGCCCGCGGTATCCCGGAGTGCAAGAGGTTAGAGGACAGATATCAGTATGTATGTGTTGAAAACTTGCAGTTACTGAAGGTTACTTGCGGAGTCCCACAGGGTTCAGTTTTTGGGCCATTGTTATTCAATATGTATATAAATGATATATGTAAAGTTTTGGAAAAAATGGATTTAATATTGTTTGCAGATGACACCAATTTATTAAGCAGTGGAAGTAATTTGGAACAACTTTTGGATACACTCGGAAAGGAATTAGGACAGCTTAAACTGTGGTTTGATTCAAACAAATTAATGCTCAATTTAAGTAAGACAAAATTTATAATTTTTAACAACCATCACAACAACTTAGTATCTAAACTCAGTGTAAATGGTGTAGAGATTGAAAGGGTATCCGAAATTAAATTTCTTGCAGTAATAATCGATAATAAACTGTGTTGGAAGTCACATATTAATTATATTAAAGGTAAAATATCAAAATCAATCGCAATACTACACAGAGTGAAATATTTGCTGAATCAACTCACACTATATACTTTGTATCATTCATTAATACTCCCATACATGGCATATTGTACTGAAGTATGGGGAAATACATATAGAACAAACATATATTCAGTCTTTATGTTTCAGAAGAGAGCTATTAGAATAATATACAAAGCTGCTTACAGGGAACCAACAAACTCACTTTTTCTTAAATTAAAAGCTCTCATGTTGAAAGATCTGGTTCATTTCAAAACTGCAGTAATAATGTTTAAAGTGAAGAATCTATCACTGCCCGCAAATATCCAAAAGTTTTTCCAAATAAGGGAGAAGCAATATCATTTCAGAGGAACATGTATGTTTCAAAAACCTTCAGTGAGAACTACCACCAAGCAACACTGTGTTTCAGTGCAAGGAGTCAGATTGTAGAACACTTCTGGACCAGAGTTAAAATCAAGTACAACACTTGGACAATTTAAACAAAAACTAAAGGAAGAAATACTCCAAACATATATACAAGATGACATGTAAAATCACATAAGAATTATCATATTCAGTCTGTGTTATGCTGTTGCTTAGTTTTTTTTTTGTCACGTTCTATCTTAGCTTTGTTCTGAATTGTAATCACTCTTATTTTATTTTACTTTTGTATTCTTAGATGGAATATGGGTGGGCAATATAAGCTATGGCTTCAGCCATCACCCATTTCGGATAACTTATGTTGAACTGTATAATCTGAGGAGTTATTGTTTAATTTGACCTTGTTAGACTTATTTTCCCCTTTGTTATATTATTCTGTTCTTTTCTTTTAATCTTTACATTTAATCTATCCAAAATATTCATTCATTCACATCTGAAGTATGGCACAAGAGCTGGATTCAGACCTTTGGTTGTACAGGGCCAGTCTCCCCTGATGAACTTTGCCATTTGTTGCAAGATGGAGCAGTCTGTGTATGCAGCTTTCAGTTGGTTAGCGGTGACAGCAGCAAATCATCAGAGATCAATGCCACCATCTCGACATCAGTATCCAACTGACACTCAGTAGCAGGCAGTGGCAAACATGAGAGACAGTCAGCAATTACATTGTCACATCTTGGTTTGTATTCAGTTTTTTAGTTAAAAGCTAACAGTCTTGCAGATCACCTGGCAACTCTCAAACCTGCTTTGCCAAGGCCTTTCGTGGTGAACAGCATAGTCAGTGGGCTATGGTCTGTATGGAGAGTGAAAGTGTTACCCCAAAGGTAAGTACGCCAGTGCTCGGTTGCCCACACACAGGTGAGAACCTCCTTTTCAACTAATGAATATTTCCTCTCACATCTTGTAAGTGTACGTGATCCAAAAGCGACGGTCCTCTCAAAGTCTCCATGGAGTTGACTAAGCATGGCACCTATGCCATAGTCAGAGGCATCTGTTCTGACAATGGTGGATAACTTCAGATCATACTGTGCAAGGGCTGGGCTTTTGGTTATCAGCTGCTTCAAGCAAATGAAAGCCTCTTGTGCACTGTCAGTCCATTTATATGTACAGTCTTTTTTCAGCAACTCTCTTAAGGGCTCCACTACTGATGCATAATTTGGAATGAACATGGAGTAGAATGAAATGAGACCTAAGAAAGATTGAAAAGCAGTAGCGTCTTGTGGTGCAGAAGCATCCGTAACAGCTTTGACATGCTCTGGGTCAGACTTAAGGCCAGATGCAGATATCACATGACCTAGGAATGGGAGTTTCGACTTTCTGAAATGACACAGACATGTTTAGCTTAAGGTCGCTGTCATGTAGGTGCTGGAGAACTGCTTTCAGATGATGTTTATGCACGTCGGATGACTCACCAAAGACAATAATGTCATTGAAATAGCACTGAACACCATCCAGTTCAGCTAGATTTTAAAATGCACTTGGGGCAGAAGCCAAGCCATATGGCACTTTGGTGAAATGGAACACTCCATCATGAGTTATAAAAGCTGTAACAGTATATGAATTAATAATTATGATCAGGTATAAAAATTATTTAATTTATATTAATGTCTTGGAACCTGAGATGAATTCTCGGTTCATACACGCAGGAAGAATTAGTATAACACTCGTGGGGCACCAGCTTCTATCTCTAAGAAGCAATTTAATCTTTAATTTCACTTTATACCTGTTTAATCACTCAATAAATTATTCAATAATCATTCTCAAAATTTTAGTGAATTCGATACTGGGGACTCAAACCAGACTCAGAATGAAATAAATTCTCAACAACTTCTCTCATTTTCACATATTTATTAAATGAAATGATGATTAAAAGACATTGCAGTGATTTCATTAACCATAAAATTAAGCTTGTAAATCCCTTCCGGTTCCGGCGCCACACGAGTTGGCTGCCTTTTGCAACAGCGGCTCAATTCTGAGTCTTTTTATCTTCCTTCTTCTTTCTGATCCGGTGATAATTTTCTGATCCGGCACACCTTTCACTCTATGTGTATCACGGACACACAGATCGCCCCGGGGGTCTCCCGAGTCGGCGGACGGAGCCTCTATTTACAGCGGGAGACGATGCAGCGGGGAGGAGCTAGCTAGCACTCGGCCGCCACCCGGTGCTAACGGAGAGGCTTGACATACCGGGAGAGCTGACGCGGGTGCCGGGCTGGAGTTTGGGCGGTGTGCAGGAAATATAAGACAGAATAATAAAGAGCGATGGCAAGAACCAAGCAGATCGCCCATAGATCTACTGGAGGAAAAGCCCCCAGGAAGCAGCTGGCCACCAAGGCTGCTCGAAAAGGCGCTCCAGCCATCGGCGGAGTGAGGAGGCCTCACCGTTGCAGGCCCGGTGCTGTGGCTCTGAGAGAGATCCGTCGCTGCCGGAGGTCCACGGAGCTGCTCATCCGTGGGCTGCCCTTCCAGCGCCTGGTGAGGGAGATCGCTCAGGACTTCAGGACCGACCTGCGCTTCCAGAGCTCCGCCGTCATGGCTCTGCAGGAGGCCAGCGAGGCCTACCTGGTGGGTCTCTTCGAGAACACCAACCTGTGCGCCATCCACGCCAAGAGGGTCACCATCATGCCAAAAGACATCCAGCTGGCCCGCCGCATCTGCGAAGAGAGAGCTTAGACTTTCTGCTGCACATCCACCAACCACAATGCTCTGCACTGTGTGTCTATATATATATATAGTATATATTTATAGTAATATGTACATATGTATACTAGCTGCTCTTGTTTTTTCTTGCCTTCTGATTATTGCTCTGAGTGTTGCTATCCCTGTGCTGTTGCAATCCTGGAATTTCCCCATTGTGGGACTAATAAAGGCTTACCTTATCTTAAATGATAGATTAACAATGTCAACATTTGCAGAACCAGGGTTAACTGTGAAATAAATCTAGATCAGTTTGAAATTAACAGATCATGGAAACAACGCAAATTTATTGAGAAAGTTTTACTAATTATATAAAAAGTTCTGGATTACGCTTTAAGAAAATGAAAATGGGATTTTAATGAAAAGAAAGGTTATGTTAATGGCTCTAATTTTGCATTTGATCAAATATTGAATGATTCTCATATCTCAGACGTTTGATTCAGCAGATGGATAAGGAAGATACAGCTTACGTGACCACGCCTGATGGCGGGTTCTTTCAACGTTCCGGTAAGCTTTAGATGTAGACAAAGGCCAAAAACCGGAATATTTGACCAGCAAATATTCGAACGAGGACGGGCTTCTTTGCAGTCTGTTGTCGCAGGATGAGATTCTTGATGTTTTATTCCAATGGCTGAAGTCCAGCTGAAGTGTCTCCCTTTTCGTGGCTTGTCAAATTCTTCAGCTGCGTAATGCCCGTGGATCAACGGCTTCATGAGAAGATTCGAGAGTCATTACCCCAGGATCTGATCAAATAGCAAAATTAAAGGAATTTTCAGACTAGTGGAGAAGAAAATAGTTTCTAGTGTGTAAGTTGGTCAATATGAAAATTAAAAATAAAGTCAAGATTAAAATTTAAATTAAAATTAAAAACGGTGGTTTTACAGGAAGTTTAACAGGAAAAAGTGATAGAAATAACCGTCAGGGATTAGAGTTTTAAACTCTTAATTAGGACTGAGCTCAAAAGAAAAGAATTAATTCCCAGATGTTTAAGAGAAAAGAAAAAAAACATTGAAATTACAAAGAGGTTACAAACAAAACATGATACTTCAGGCTCTGTGATCGTAGAAAAGAAACACGTGGGATAAGTCCTTTGTTCTCCAATGGTTCTCTGCTGTGTAGAGACAAAGTGAACAGAACAATGGGCAAGAGACAAAAGAGAAAAGAAAGGCGGAAGCAAGGGCGTGTCACAACTCGCTCCCGCCTGTCATCCGCTGCAGCCATGCGCACACCTGTGCTTCATTAGGCTGCCTCTATTTAACCTGCTCTGCCTGCAGCCTCAGTCTGGAGCTGTCAGCTCATCTCCATGCTCAAGCTCTGCGTTTGCCTACTGCTCTCGGCCGACGCCGCAACTCGACATCCTCACGTAAGGTTATCACTTACCTGCTCTCCAAAGATCTTCCCCTGTGCACAGGTGGATCCTCCCGGCGGCGGAAGTATCCCTTCATTGCCTCTCCTCCCAGTTTCTCTCCATTGAGCGCAGCAGGGCGCTGTCTCCCAGGCGGGAGCATCTCTTGCCTACGCCAGCCACCAAGACGTCTGCAAGTAAGCCACATTACAACTTTCACCACTCCGCTGTGATAATTGCTCATCCACTGTCCTCTGCTCTGTCCTCAGGGTTGCCTGGCTGTACGGTGTTCTGTTCTGCCCTCGGTACTTTCCAGTCCCCAAGAAAACATTTACATTCCTCACTCACGCATACATACACCTGTTGTTGAATAGAACTCTTAAATCTCACCCGAGCCTGTGTGCGTGTTTCCTGGGCCAGATATCATGTCAGGGCGTCGTTTCCTTTTATAACTTCAGTCGAGCTTTTGCGGGCTTCCGGGTTGACAGGAACTCAGACCAATAGCCTTCCTTCGTGGGTGGGCTTTAAGAACTTTAGTCCAATAAACAAACAGTCTTTTGCCTGGAACTTTGAGAGAGCTGTTGTCAAGCAGAGATTGGCTGAGATTGGTCACATGATTTGAGAGATATTTTGGCAAATCTTTAACACTTAATATTCATTTATACATTTATGTGTAAAAACTAAGCTAACCTTAATGATTAATGTAACTTATACCCAGTGCTTATAAATTAACATGCAGGATTAAACATTCATTTAAACATTTTTAGCATGCACATATATATATAATCACAGATTAATATATTTCAAACCCATTATTGATTTTCACATTAAAACATCAGAGTCCATTTACTTTTCGTGGCGTCCTGGAAAAGAAGAGAAATGTTTAGAATTGAGTTAACACAGATGTAATGAAAAACTTCACTGGTTAGATCGGCATGTCCCAGAGTTGCCAGTAGGAGGAAATGTTGAGCTGTGGATCTTTGTAGTGACCATATGACATACTCCAGGGTTCTGTTCCATGTCTCCACGTTTATGGGGCCATAAAGTCAAAATAGGAAATGCATTAGGGTGAATTCCTTAGACTGGTTTTAACAAAGGAATGTGAGTTCAATTGTGCCCTGGGGGGATGCAAGAGCAGTTTCCTGGCTGTCTTTTTCCTGGGTGAAACAATGTCTTTAAGCTGAAGAATAATTCTATTGATGAGCCAAAGTGAGATGATGCTACAGTTCCCCCTTTTGGTATTGACGGTGAGTTTTATTCAGTGTCGATACCAAACCTAGGCATCAAATTCCAATTTGGTGATTCTTTGATCCAAATGCTGAACTAAAGGTTCTGATGTCCACAAGTCTTTAGCTTGTAAACAGTATCTATTCCAAAGTGTAGATCCTTAAATTTGGTTTTCTGAAAAACTTCTAGAAATTTTCAAAAATGATTTGGGTATGACCAAATGTAAACATTGTATAATTGTCTAGGATATACTAAAATTCTGTATATGCTGGTAAAGGCTTAAAAGTTCTGGGTACAAAAGTGTGAACTAGAAGTATGTGGGTTTTGACATACTTGATATAAATGTTTTGGGTTTGCTGTAAAATATCTATTCAAATTTTCAAAAGTAGTTTAAATGTGCATAAAATCTAAATAGGGTGTAAAGGATATATGTTTGTCTATACACGTGCATGTATTCAAAAATCTCAGGAGTCTAGATAAAAAGAAAAATTATAAAAAAATTCTTGTTCATATTTGAAGTAGAGGTTTAGACTAATCAATATTGAGGTGACTCAAGGAGGTTCAAATTGAATTGGTTTAGCTAGACTAAACCATGGTTCCACAGATGTCCAAATCATAGGGTGTTTGAGGCTTTTGTTCAGAAAAACTGAGTGGACATGGGATGTCATCATTATTCTTTGAATGGCAACGAGAAGTAAATTTGGATTTACTGCAAAAAGGATAAGATAATGTGATAGCATGTTCATTGCTAAAATGTTAACTGAAAAGCTAATGTTTCTAGCTACTTCTGAGAGTAGCATAGACATTGGCTGTGTGTGAGCATAGTCAACCTTTAACACAAAGAGGTCAAGACCTTGTTGAGTTTAACTGAAGCTTCGAAGCAATCATTCAAAACCAACACAGTGTCTTGTAAGATTTTGGTAACAGTTTGTGGTTTGACGACCTGGCGTTTCGGTTTAGCGGTGTTGACCGAATTAACAGTGGGCGTGCTAAGGCTAACAAGAGGCTCTAACGATGAGGCTGTTATTGAGAATCCACCTAAGGATTGTTGACTTTTTGTCTTGACTTGGCCCAGTTCTGACTGGGTAACTGGGTGTGATTGCTAGGCAGATGGCTAAACTGATAAACAGGAGGGCCATCATCTTGGCAAACAGAAAAAGTGAGTGATTTTGGATCTTAATCTTCTTGTTGATCTTTCTTTAGATACCTGATTGGCAAATGAAAATTATTCTCAGAGGTGGAATAATTCCTTTTGGAAATTGAACTCTAAACCTTAGATTGTTGTTCACCGTTAATGTGAATTTTAATGTTATTAGCTCAAGCTAATGGTGTTGAATGTTTTGTGTGTACTATTTGAGAATAGTAAGTTGATTGAAATTTATTAGATTTTACAGAGGCCTTTGAAATTAGTTTAAGGGATAATTTGGTTTTAATCTACCCTTTTCTTTTTGGAGGTATTGATGCAGTTAACTCATTGTTTGGAGAAATTTGACTGAGTGTACCTGAGGCTAGTAGTTAGCTACAGTTATTTCTCAGACGTAGGCTTGATTTTAATTTTATTTATGGACTTACTCTGACAGTGTTGTACCCAACAAGTCCCATGGGGTTTTGCTAAAGTTTGCTCTGATTTTGGTGAGCCCATTTGAAAATGGGGTCTTGGATTTGGCACTTGAGTGGCCAGAGTTTGTTGTTGACAATGTGTGGATTCACCCACTCAGGCAGGAATTTAGGAGTGATTTTCCTTTCCTGTAACTTGATTTGTGGTGTTTGCGGTGCAAATGTGGAGTGGAAGATCTTGTCCCCCCTTTGCAGTTTGTCATGCGAGAGTCTTTGGTTGTTGTACATTTTGTGTCGTCCAAATGTTTTTGAAATGCAGCCTTGGGAGCTTTGTATGTCGTTTTGACGCTTTTGTGTTCTGCAGCTGGAATGTTATGGGCATTGGCAGTCATCACCCCCCTCTGGTTTTGAGGAACTCTGAGCTGTGGCGATGATGGGTCGTCGGAAGCAGGAACAGGAGTGCCACTGTATAGCTGCAGAGAAGGTTGTGTCGCATGAAGTGGTTTCAGTTTTGGTATGTCAAAGGTTTTAGATGCAGGAAGCGCATGTACCGTTTTATCCGACCGGTGTTTGACGGTTGTATGGATCATTTGGTTACAAGCTTAAGTGAATGTGTGCCTTGCGTTTGCAAAAGTTGGGTTCACTGTCGCAAAAACTTGAGATTTTGAAGGGTCTAGAGAGCCGGTTGGTGTGGCTCTTGTGACCACGCAGGCCTCATGGGTGGGTGGATGGGTTTCAAAATGTGACACCACCATTGTATCAAGGGTTTCAAGGGGGCCATTTGGGGTTTTCTGCTCGGCCATTGAGTTTTCAAGGTCATTTGCTTCCTTGGCTTGACCTTATATTTGAAGGTGACTTTTGACTTCTTGTGGATAGTACTCACCTTGGTCTTTGCGGCCGCTTTCAATCGGTTGCAGTTGTTCTAACAGTGCTAGTTGTGTGAGACTTGGGGTGGCCAAATTGTTCAGGACAAAGCACTGTGATTCAGTTGTCCTTGTTGGGTCAAATGGGTGAGGGTGTTGAGTTTGAACTCATAGTGTGAGGTTCTTGAAATCAAGCAGTGGCTCAAAACGGTTCAGTAGGTCTTTGCCGACAAGCAATGGAATGGCGTCAAGCTTGGACACGTAGACCGGATGTGTCAAGGTCATGGGTCCAATGGAGATGTTTAGTAGTGATATGCCCAACAGGGTTGTTTTAGTGAGCCCATATGGTTGCACAGCTAATGAACAGGGTTCCAGTTTTAAATGTTTGTGAGCGCGGTTAGCGGCTACCCGTAGTTTGTCAAAAAGGTTGTGTGACATGAGAGTGATGTCAGCAGCGGTGTCTAAAACAGCGTCCTGATACATCACGTCTTCAAGGGTGAGTGGAAGGTAGAATTTCCATGCCACCCCCTTCTCGTTTAAATCGCATAGAAATTGTGGAACCGGTGGTTCGACACAGAGTTGTGAAATGTTGTTAGAGGAGTGGTCTGTGACCTGTGGTTGGGCTGCCATAACAGCACTGGACTGTGTTGAGTCCTTTGGTTCTTCCTCATTTGCATAAGAGATTTTCTTCTTGCGTTTTCTTCGTTTGGAACGTTTGTTGTGAGTTGTCATAGCTGATATAGCTAGAATGTTAGCAGTTCTATTTTTTTTGTTGCTTTGAATCTCCGCTAGGTGGTGTTTGACAATGTCGATATCTTCTCTACTGAGCTTAGGAGTTTCTTCTTCCTTCCAAGGTTTGTGATAGGTCTCTGCTTCTGAGCTTCTGTGATGAGATGGAGACCATTTGTCACGGTTACGCATGTCTTCGTATCGGTATCTGTCATCATGGTAGTCTGTATCACGTTCTCGTGACCTATCCCGTGGATATGGTCTATGACAGTAGTCGGGTTTTTGCAAAGTTGGTCCCAGGTGATATCCAGAGGACCTAGTTTGGTTTTGACGTTGATGAAGTCGGCTGGAAAAATGTTTTGGCTGTTTATGTACTCGCGGTGTGGGAGGTGGAGTAGATCGAGGAGCTCCTTCCAACTCCAAAGTGTTAGATGCATTGCTAATAGCTAGCACTGTGGCAGGCTCAGCGTGCTTGTTGTGACTTTGTTGCTGTTTTTGGAACGCATAGTGTGCAAACTCTCTCAGCTGACTTATTGAGTTTGACCTTGGGTTAGCTGTAACTCTAAGGTGATGACTCACAGTGGGATGGAGGTTTTGGATGAAGAGGGTCTTGAAATTGTGGTCTTCTTCCATCCCTGGTGTATTTTGAGATCCGAAATATGCAAGTAGGAGTTTCTGGTAGTAGGCCTGTGTCGGCTCTGAGCGTCCTTGCTTCACGGCTAGGGCTGCGGTTAGCCCTGCCTGTAGGCAGTCGTCGGAGAATTCCTTTTCGATAGCTTTGCAGAGCAGCATGTAGTCTGCTTTGATGTTTTCCAGCTGTCTGTCTATGAATTTTGATACTGACCTGTTAGATGTTAGTTTGATCAGATAGATGCGATCGTCAGTCGTAGCATCAGGATACTTACGTAGGTAGTAATCAATGTCCTGCAAATAGACTTTGGCATCAGGTGAACCCGTAGGTCCTGGATCAAATTTTGTGACATTTCGCGTGATCTTGTCAAGGTCGTGGTTTGAAGGGGCACACACACGCTGTCCACGTGGTCGTCCGTACTCGAAATGGGAATCGGGCGAGGGAGCGCAGCGGATGTCCCAGTGTTCATGTGCTTCCTTTAGAAGCAGTTGACATTCCTTGTAGTCCTTCTTCACATTTTCAAGTTGACCTTCAACTTTTCTGAGTTCCTTCTTTGTGTCTTGAAGGGCATCTTCAAGTTCATTGTTGTCTTGGTGAAGCACGTCATTGTCATGCATCAACCGTTTATTTTCTGACTCTGCACGGTCCAAATCTTGTAATACTTCATCAAGTCGATCTGGAGTCTTGTCGTTCTTCTGAGAGTGTTCCAAATTTTCTTTCAGTGTTTCGTTCTCTTCAACAAGTGAATTGTTTGAATATTTGGTACTCAAGGAATTCACCCCCTCCCCTTTGTGACACAGAGACAAGACAATGGTTGCAGGCTCAGCCCTGCACAGACATTTCACCGTTTTTAAAAAGTTATAAGTTGACCACATCACACAGCTTATGCCTTAATTTTTCATTCTGACTATGCTTCAAGTTGATCCAGCCTCACACGGGGCAAAATTATCTGTAACAGTATATGAATTAATAATTATGATCAGGTATAAAAATTATTTAATTTATATTAATGTCTTGGAACCTGAGATGAATTCTCAGTTCACACACACAGGAAGAATTAATATAACACTCATGGGGCACCAGCTTCTATCTCTAAGAAGCAATTTAATCTTTAATTTCACTTTATACCTGTTTAATCACTCAATAAATTAATCAATAATCATTCTCAAAATTTTAGTGAATTCAATACTGGAGACTTAAACCAGACTCAGAATGAAATAAATTCTCAACAACTTCTCATTTTCACATATTTATTAAATGAAATGATGATTAAAACACATTGCAGTGATTTCATTAACCATAAAATTAAACTTGTAAATGATAGATTAACAATGTCAACATTTGCAGAACCAGGGTTAACTGTGAAATAAATTTAGATCAGTTTGAAGTTAACAGATCATGGAAACAACGCAAATTTATGGAGAAAGTTTTACTAATTATATAAAAAGTTCTGGATTACTCTAAGAAAATGAAAACGGGATTTTAATGAAAGGTTATGTTAATGGTTCTAATTTTGCATTTGATCAAATATTGAATGATTCTCAAATCTCAGACATTTGATTCAGCAGATGGATAAGGAATGATGGCGGGTTCTTTCGTCGTTCCGGTAAGCTTTAGATGTAGAGAAAGGCCAAAAACCGGAATATTTGACCAGCATATATTCGAACGAGGACGGGCCTCTTTGCAGTCTGTTGTCGCAGGATGAGATTCTTGATGTTTTATTCCAATGGCTGAAGTCCAGCTGAAGTGTCTCCCTTTTCGTGGCTTATCAAATTCTTCAGCTGTGTAATGCCCGTGGATCAACGACTTCATGAGAGGATTCGAGAGTCATTACCCCAGGATCTGATCAAATAGCAAAATTAAAAGAATTTTCAGACTAGTGGAGAAGAAAATAGTTTCTAGTGTGTAAGTTGGTCAATATGAAAATTAAAAATAAAGTCAAGATTAAAATTAAAAACGGTGGTTTTACAGAAAGTTTAACAGGAAAAAGTGATAGAAATAAATGTCAGGGATTAGAGTTTTAAACTCTTAATTAGGACTTAGCTCAAAAGAAAATAATTAATTCCCAGACGTTTAAGAGAAAAGAAAAAAAAACATTAAAATTACAAAGAGGTTACAAACAAAACATGATACTTCAGGCTCTGTGATCGTAGAAAAGAGACACGTGGGATAAGTCCTTTGTTCTCCAGTGGTTCTCTGCTGTGTAGAGACGAAGTGAACAGAACAATGGGCAAGAGGCAAAAGTGAAAAGAAAGGCGGAAGTGAGGGCGTTGTTTCCTTTTATAACTTCAGTCGAGCTTTTGCGGGCTTCTGGGTTGACAGGAGCTCAGACCAATAGCCTTCCTTCGTGGGCGGGCTTTAAGAACTTTAGTCCAATAAACAAACAGTCTTTTAAGATAAGATAAGATAAGATAAGCCTTTATTAGTCCCACAAAGGGGAAATTCCAGAATTGCAACAGCACAGGGATAGCAACACTCAGAGCAACAATCAGAAGGCAAGAAAAAAAAAACAAGCAAGCAAGAGCAGCTAATATACATATGTACATATTACTATAAAATATATATATACACACACACAGACACACAGTGCAGAGCATTGTAGCTGGATGGAATAAATATATGAATATACTGTATAAACACACAGTGCAGAGCATTGTAGCTAGATGGAATAAAAACTTTTGCCTGGAACTTTGAGAGAGCTGTTGTCAAGCAGAGATTGGCTGAGATTGGTCACATGATTTGAGAGATATTTTGGCAAATCTTTAACAATATTCATCTATACATTTATGTGTATAAACTAAGCTAACCTTAGTGATGAATGTAACTTATACCCAGTGCTTATAAATTAACATGCAGGATTAAACATTCATTTAAACATTTTTAGCATGCACATATATATAATCACAGATTAATATATTTCAAACCCATTATTGATTTTCACATTAAAACATCAGAGTCCATTTACTTTTCGTGGTGTCCTGGAAAAGAAGAGAAATGTTTAGAATTGAGTTAACACAGATGTAATGAAAAACTTCACTGGTTAGATCGGCATGTCCCAGAGTTGCCAGTAGGGGGAAATGTTGAGCTGTGGATCTTTGTAGTGACCTTATGACATACTCCAGGGTTCTGTTCCATGTCTCCACGTTTATGGGGCCATAAAGTCAAAACAGGAAATGCATTAGGGTGAATTCCTTAGACTGGTTTTAACAAAGGAATGTGAGTTCAATTGTGCCCTGGGGGATGCAAGAGCAGTTTCCTGGGTGAAACAATGTCTTTAAGCTGAAGAATAATTCTATTGATGAGCCAAAGTGAGATGATGCTACAATGCAGTGAGGTCCCTGCTCTTCACGTGCAATGGAACCTGGTGGTAAGCATTCTGCAAGTCTGTTGTGGAGAACGTTTGTGCACCCCTGAGTTCATGAAACACTTCTGCAATGGGTGGATGTCAATGATGACCGCTTTGTTTGGTTCCCTTAGGTCAACTTGTAGCCTAAGCTGTCTGTTCTTCATCTTTATAGCTAATATTCTCCAGGGTGACAAATCGATTTTCACAATGATGCCATCTTTCTCAAGTCTACATAGTTCAACAGACACTGCATAATGTATATAAAAAAAAAAGTAAGCAACACAACTGTTGTTGGATGGGTGGTACTTCAGGACCAACCTTAACTTTGTGAACAAATTTCACAAGGCCACTCGGTACAGGAAGAGCAGAATTCTGTTGCACGGGTATGGGATGAGCTAAGGATGTGGAGGATGTTATTATTGTAATATCCAAGCACAAAGCATTCACTAGATCCATTCCCAAAATGGGTGTTCCTGATGGCACAACATAGAATTTGGACTGAGTACATTTAGAAATGCATGTAACAGTTAATAAGAGACAGCTCATTACAGGTATTGGAGTCTTGGTGTAGGTCATGAGACACACAGCTAGTTCAGTTAGGACAGAATCTCTGAAATTGTCATTGTAAACGTTCTCTGGAATTATGGACACAGCTGATCCAGCATCAATGAGCAACTTTGTGTTTACTTCTGTGCTATGATCAGCTTTAAGTGAAACACTGCACCAGAGTTTATTTGACTGCATGTCTTCTCCTTCAGCAACACTGAGAACAGTCACATCAGAAATGTCTGCAACTTCTTTTACTGTGGTTGCCAGAAAGTTTCTACAGGCACGGGCAAAATAGCCAGATTTCTGGCACTGATTGCAAGTAGCAGACCTAGCAGGGCATTTACTGTTTGCCAAATGAACAGACGAGCCACAATAGCAACACTTCTTATCAGTTGCATTCTCAGTTGTATTATGACTGGGCTGTTTGTTTTTGTTGCGAGTGTTTACCTTTTCGTCGGCCGTGAAAAATAGTTCCTTGCACAGCCCTGACCATTGCATCTTTATTTCCCATCTGCTGTGCATTTTTAAGTGCAGTTTCAATTTGTCCAGCAATCATCGTAGCTTTCTGTAATGTAAGTCTAGTTTCCAAAAGCAGCCATTCTCTTGTCCTTGCACTGTCTTCTCAACTAAAAACTTGCATGTTGATGCTAGCTCCCGCGAGACAGCTACGTAATGCAAAGTGGACTCAACAACATTCTGTGCATGCTGAAGAAACTTCCTTCTTTAAGCTACTACGTTGACTTTGGGTGCAAAAAAATCATTCAGTGCATAAAGTGCCTCACCATATGAAGTCCCAGTTTCAAGAGTATGAAATATCCTTTGTGCTTCAGCACCAATGCAGTGGATTAGCAAGGTGCGCTTTCGCTTATCAGGCAAGTCTTTGTCCAACACAGCAATGATATGAGTATCAAAAGTACACAACCAGGCTTCAGAACTCATCGCTGGTTCAACCAGTGTTGGTAGAAATATAGGAGGTGGTGTCAAACCAAAGAAAGCCATCCTTGTCGCCATAGATGTATATTCGTATAGTAAAGTAATCACACAGGCACATGCACAACTTCACTCAACAGGTTCAACCTTACTTCCCTTTTCCTCTCTGCTCTCTAGACACTGGCATTACCATGTATTCTTAAATCATAGCACCACCTATTGACTTGTATGCTATACCACAGTTATTTTCTTATTCAATTCGTCGGCCTCCGTCGGTCTATGATGACCATGGAAGAGAATCCTAAACGTCTACTTTGCTGAAACAGCACCGCCTGTGGCTGAACAGGCCGATGCGCGAATGGCAGTCCCTGTCACACAGGTCGCACTTGTGGGTGGTCTCCGTACTGCGGGTCCTTTTTTCATCTGCTGCAGCAGTCAGTCTCTCTTCACCCACCTTGAGCTGTCTGGTCAGGGTGCCTCTCTATTTGGAGCAGTCCGTTGCAAGGTCCCCCCAGCGCTCTGTGTTGATCTCCAAGGCCTTCATGTCTCTCTTGCAGATGTCTCTAAAGCGCAGCTGTGGGCGGCCAACGTCTCTCCTGCCAGTCGCCAGTTCTCCGTAGAGGACATCTTTGGGGATTCTGCCATCCTCCATACGGTGAACGTGGCCTAGCCAGCGGAGCCTGCGCTGCCTGAGTAGAGTGAACATGGAGGGAAGGCCGGCACGGGACAGAACTTCTGTGTTGGGCACTTTGTCCTGCCAGGATATGTCCAGGATGCGGCGAATGCAGCGCAAGTGGAAGGAGTTCAGTCTCTTTTCCTGCCGGGCGTATGTTGTCCACGTCTCACTCCCATAGAGCAGTGTGCTGATGACGCAGGCGTTGTACACTGCCATCTTCGTCTTGACAGAGAGTTTGGGATTCTCCCACACTCGTGTGGTGAGACGAGCGAGTGTGGAGGCTGATTTTCCAATCCTCTTGTTGATCTCTGTATCAAGGGAGAAGTTGCTGCTGATCGTGGACCCCAGGTACGTGAACTGATTCACGACCTCCAGCTCGTAGTCGTCGATGGTGATGGATGGTGGTGCTTCCGTGCCTTGCGCCAAGACATTAGTCTTCTTCAGGCTGATGGTAAGCCCGAAGTCCTTGCATGCCTGTGAGAAGCGGTCCATCAGGGTCTGAAGCTCCTGCTGTGTGTGGGTCGCGACTGCAGCGTCGTCTGCGAACAGCATGTCTCTGATTAGAGCCTCACGTACTTTGGTTCTGGCTTTCAGGCAGGTGAGGTTGAAAAGCCTGCCATCAGATCTTGTATGCAGGTAGATTCCCTCTGTTGCTGTGCTGAAGGCACGCCTCAGGAGCATAGCAAAGAAAATCCCAAAGAGGGTTGGCGCAAGTACACAGCCCTGTTTCACTCCACTGCGTATGTTGAATGGCTCTGAGACGTTGCCGTTGTGCTGCACTATCCCCTGCATGTTGGTGTGAAATGATTCGATGAGGCTTTGCAACTTTGGTGGGCATCCTATCTTTGGCAGGATCTTGAAAAGGCCCTCTCTGCTGACCAGATCGAACGCTTTGGTGAGGTCGATGAAGGCGACGTACAGAGGCATGTTCTGTTCTCTGCATTTCTCCTGGAGTTGGCGGATGGAGAATATCATGTCTACCGTCGATCGCTCAGCGCAGAAGCCACACTGAGACTCGGGGTAGACACGTTCGGCAAGCTTCTGTAGACGAACGAGAACAACTCGTGCGTAGACTTTGCCAACAACGCTGAGGAGGGAGATGCCCCTGTAGTTGTTGCAGTCGCATCTCTCCCCTTTGTTTTTGTAGAGGGTGATGATCTTGGCATCCCTCATGTCCTGTGGTACAGCACCTTCCTTCCAGCACTGGCAGAGGACGTCATGCAATGGCAGCAGTAGGGCGGTCTTGCAGTGCTTGATCAGGTCAGGGGGTTTGCCGTCGTTGCCGGGTGCCTTGCCAGCGGCCAAGCTATCAATGGCCTTGCTGAGTTTGTCGATGGTTGGCTCGGTGTCAAGTTCGTCCATGGATGGCAGGCAATCGATGGCATCAAGGGCTGACGGTGTCACGGTGTTCTGTCTGGAGTAGAGGTCGGAGTAGTGCTCCACCCATCTCTCCATCTGCTTGTTCTTTTCTGTGATCATCTCCCCAGTGGAGGATTTGAGGGGGGCCGTCTTGCTCTGAGCCGGACCAAGTGCTTTCTTGATGCCATCGTACATACCACGGATGTTCCCTGTTATGGCAGCGGTTTGAATGTCTTGGCTGAGCTGAGTCCAGTACTCGTTGGCACAGCGCCGAGCAGTCTGCTGAACTTTGCTTCTCGCAGCCCTGAGAATCTGGAGATTCTTCTCGTTTGGGTACTTCTTGTACTCGGCAAGAGCTGAGTGCTTGGCTTCAATGACAGGGGTCATCTCGGTCAACTTGGCATCAAACCAGTCCTGTGACTTTGAGGTCTTCCTCCCAAAGGTAGCCAAGGCTATGCGGTGGATGGTGTTTCGCAGCTCTTCCCACTTCTGCTTTGCTGATTCTCCTTCTTGTGGTACACCAAGTTCCTTCTCAAAGGTGGAGGCAAACCGCTCAACAAGTTCTGGTTGGGCCATCTTGCTGGTGTCAATCCGTGCCTTTCCAGGCTGTCTAGCACAATGGAATTTCTTCAGCTGCAGCTTGACCTTGCAACACACCAATGAATGGTCTGTGTTGCAATCTGCGCTCTGGAACGAACGGGTGATTAGCACGTTCTTCAGTGAGGTGTGCCTGGTCAGGATCAAATCCAGCTGGTGCCAGTGCTTTGAGCGCGGATGTTGCCAGGAAACCTTGTGTTGGGGCTTGGTCTTGAAGAATGAGTTTGTGATGCACAGATCGTGATAAGTGCAGAACTCGAGCAGCCGCTGTCTGTTGTCGTTCATTCTGCCCATGCCAAATGGTCCAAGACAGGAGGGCCAGGAGTTGTGGTCAGCACCCACTCTGGCACTGAAGTCTCCAAGGAGAATGAGTTGTTCAGAGTTGGGGATGATCCTGACAGTTGTTGCGAGATTCTCGTAGAACTCGTCTTTTGCCTCTGGTGTGGCTGTCAGTGTTGGGGCATACACACTGACGAGGGTGACTGGGCCTTGAGTGATGTTGAGGCGGAGGGTGAGGAGTTGTGCAGAGCCATTGCTGCCCGGTTCCACCATCTTCAGCAAGGTGTTCTTCACTGCGAAGCCCACTCCGTGTTCCCTGTGTTTGTCACTGCTCTTTCCCTGCCAGTAGAATGTGTAGTCCTTCTCTCTCAGTGTGCCTGCGTCAGCCAACCGTGTTTCCTGGAGAGTGGCAATATCCACTTCCAGTCTCTTCAGCTCATTATTGATGATGGCAGTCTTCCTGGTGTCATTGATGTCCTTGAGGTTAGCAGCGAGTCCTGCCATCATAGTGCGGACGTTCCAAGTTCCCAGTTTTACAGTTGGTCTCTTTTGTTTTTTTGTCTTGCCTGGTGCGAAAGTTCTCAGCCTGCCGTTCAGACTTCTCCTCATCCCCATGCACCCAATGAGGAAAGCAGACTGTGGCGGGACAACACCTTATTGGCTGAGGGCTGCCCAGCTTGAGGCTGGCGATAGCTGTCCAGTGAGATCTGATGATCCCTCCCACCGTCGGGAACAACCCCTGGCGCCGCGCTCTACCCCAATTGAGCGGTGGCTTATAACCGGTAACTGTCATTCCCCGTGTTTTGTCTACGCCAAAGGCGAAGCAGGAGTGTCCTCTCCAGTGATCCGGTGTTCTACCTTCCAGCGTTGGGCGTTGGTAGGATTCAAGCCTGGGCAGGAAGATATGGAGGACAAGATGTTGCCCATGCAGCATGTCCCCCCCTCTCCACGTCACTGATGAATCCAAAGGAACAGCAGGGCTGCTACAGTTTGGCACCAGCACCATCGCAGGAGCTGCCAGAACAATGTTGAGCACAACAGAGAACTGCCTTAGGGACTCCGACTTTGGATTTTTCCTCAGGGTTGACTCCCGAAGCCTTTCCCGTGACCGGGTGTGCCGCAAGGCAGCAGAGGTTTGAAATCAGGGTTTACCTTCCCCTAGATGGGCTACCTTCCAGGTTGACGAGCCACCATCTACCCGAAGCATCTGGTTTTAAGGCGCCAGAGATCCGCCCTCGCCCCTTCTCCTATTAGTAAAAGCAGTTCAGCCAGGCTTAGAGACTAAACCACATGGGCAGGCTAGGAGTTGGACTTAGTTGTCAGAGGCTTTTCGAGACACATGCCATAAGGAGCATTTTATAAGCACTGGCAGCTTAACCCCAGTGCCACTCCTGGCTATGACAACCTTGGAACCTATTTTCTTATGTTATCTATAACCATGACCAAAGGTGGTTCGCCGAAGCTAGCAGTTTAGCCACTCATTT
Source organism: Pholidichthys leucotaenia (assembly GCA_020510985.1). Classification (NCBI taxonomy): domain Eukaryota; kingdom Metazoa; phylum Chordata; class Actinopteri; order Cichliformes; family Pholidichthyidae; genus Pholidichthys; species Pholidichthys leucotaenia. The sequence goes on along the minus strand of CM035847.1, from coordinate 199,313,894 downwards.
GCATATGTTTCTGTGCTTATTGTACTCCAGGGACCAGTCATACCCTATTGACCACTGAAACCATGCGTCTCTGCACACCAGTGATACATTATTTAATTCATTCTTTGAAACAAATTTATGTTTTTTGGTTCTGAGTTTGGCAACTATGTGCAGCTAATGTTAGCAATAGTCTCATAAGAGGGAGGGAGAGATGGAGTTGAATGTGGTCTATTTCTTAAAGTGACAGCACTGAAACAAAGCGCTCGCAGAAAGGTGTTATCAGAAATTTGCTGCAGTAATTAATTAATTAAAGAATATTTGAGCAAAATATGTCACAAACATTTCATTAAGACATGCATGTGCTGTTAAAATGTGGAAGAAAGTGCAATCTTTGAGGCAGGTTTCCATCTTGTTACATTAAATCCCACAGACACATTTTTATTGAATAGGATCTTTATTTTTTTTTTTCATAGGTGATAAATTCATTTCTGTTGATTGTATCAGCATCAGAGATAGCCATCTTATGTGAGACTGCATCTGTTTTCCCCTTCCTTTCTAATAAATTCTGTTAGTTGACCCAACACGTTGTTTTAATGACTTGCTATGATCATGCATTATTTGCATCAGTCGGCCATCAATTCTTTACGCTCCCACTGCCTTTCAGAGCCAAGCAGTCTTGACAGATCAAGCCACAGAAGCAGAGGGTGTTGATTAGAGCATATGAAAACCAGTTGAACTCAATCAGTGATAACATTGTTATTATGAGGGAAAGACTGGCAGGAATAGCATGGCAGGCCTAACCAAATTGGGTCAGACAGCTGGAAGGTCCTGATGATGCCGCTGTACTGCAGACAGACACATAACATAGAGGAAGTGTCAAAAACATGTGGAAAAAGTAGATACTGGTATAAATGACTCTTGAGCATTGTTCCTGCGACTAAAGAAGACAGAATTTACAGTGGACAAAGAGCATACAGCAGGGAAAAGAAGTATTGAACACGTCAACTTTTTTCTCATTAAACATATTTCTGATGGAGCCACTGAGCTGAGATTTTCACCAGATATCACTAACAACCCAAGTAATCCATACATACAAAGAAATCAAGGCAACTGTGTTCACAAAACAAGTTATATTTAATAAAGTGGAATGACACAGGGAATAAGTATTGAACACACGAAGAAAAAGAGGTCCAAAAAGACAGAAACCAGCTGAAATCAATCAGTATTTAGGAAGCCAACCCATCTCCCATCAGTGCAAATTAATTTCAGCTGGTTAAGTCCTGGTTAAGTTGGTACGTGGAATGTCACCTCTCTGGTGGGGAAGGAGTCTGAGCTGGTGTACGAGGTTGAGAGATACTGGCTAGATATAGTCGGCCTCACCTCAACACACAGCTCCAGTTCTGGAACCAGTTTCCCGGAGAGGGGCTGGAGCTTGGCCTTTTCTGGAGTTGCCCCAGGTGAGAGGCGACGAGCAGGGGTGGATATTCTTGTATCCCCCCACCTTGCTGCCTCTATATTGGGAGTTTTCCCCGGTGGATGAAAGGGTTGCTTCCCTGTGCCTTCGGGTTGGGAAACGGGTCCTGACCATCATTTGTGCCTATGCTCCAAATGATGTTTCAGAGTACCCACCCTTTTTGGAGTCTGTGACTGCGGTGCTGGAGGGTGCTCCTCTTGGAGACTCCATTGTCCTACTGGGGGACTTCAATGCACACGTGGGCAACGACAATGAAACCTGGAGGGGGGTGATTGGGAGGAATGGCCCGCCCGATCTGAACCCGAGTGGTGTTCAGTTATTGGACTTCTGTGCTAACCACAGTTTGTCCATAACGAACGCCATGTTCAAGCATAAGGGTGTCCATATGTGCACCTGGCACCAGGACACCCTAGGTCGCAGGTTGATGATCAATTTTGTTATCGTGTCATCAGACCTGCGACCGTATGTCTTGGACACTCGGGTAAAGAGAGATGCAGAGCTGTCAACTGATCACCACCTGGTGGTGAATTGGATCAGGGGAGGAAGCCATTCAGACCTGGTAGACCCAAACGTATAGTGAGGGTGTGCTGGGAACGTCTGGCTGAGGCCCCTGTCCAGGAGGTCTTCAACTCCCACCTCCGGAAGAACTTCAACCACATTCTGAGGGAGTCTGGAGACATGGAGTCTAAATGGGCCATGTTCTCCACCTCTGTTGTTGAAGTGGCGGCTCAGAGCTGCGGCCACCAGGTGGTCGGAGCATCTCATGGTGGCAACCCCCGAACCAAGTGGTGGACACCAGTGGTGAAGGGGGCCATTAAGCTGAAGGAGTCCTATCAAGCTTGGTTGGCTTGTGGGACTCCCGAAGCAGCTGAGGTGTGTCGGCAGGCCAAGCGGAGTGCAGCTCGGGTGGTTGCTGAAGCAAAAACTCGGGTATGGGAGGAGTTCGGTGAGGCCATGGAACAAGACTTTCGGTCAGCCTCGAAGAGATTCTGGCAAACTGTCCGGCAGCTCAGGAGGGGAAAGCAGCTCCCTGTCCACACTGTGTATGGTGCGGATGGAGCGCTGTTGACTTCGACTGGGGATATCGTCGGGCGGTGGAAGGAATACTTCGAGGATCTCCTCAATCCCACTGATACGCCTTCTACAGAGGAAGCAGGGTTTGTGGATGAGGGGGATGACTCGCTTATCACAGGGGCTGAGGTCACCAAGGTGGTTAAAAGATCTCCTTGGTGGCCGGGCCCCATGGGTATGGGCCCCATGGGCCGGGCCCCAGGGAAGTCTGGGCTTCTCTGCTTGAACTGCTGCCTCTGCGACCCGGACTTCCGGAAAAGCAGTAGAAGATGGATGGATGGATGGTTAAGTCCTGACTGATAGCCTTTAAAAAGGTTTGTGAATACAGATTGTCACACCACAAAGGACTCATGATGGGCAGAAGCAAAGAGCTCTCTCTAGACCTTCACAACCTTATTGTTGCAAAACATAATGATGGCATTGGTTACAGGTGCATTTCTAAACTGCTGAATGTTCCAGTGAGCACTGTTGGAGCCATCATTCAGAAGTGGGAAGAGCATCATTTTACCATAAACCAGCCACGACCAGGAGGTCCTCAAGGTTTCTAACAGAGGAGTCAAAAGAATTATCAGAAGAGTTATCCAAGAGTCAAAGACCACTTGTGGAGAGCTCCAGAAAGACCTGGAGTTAGTAGGTACTGCTGTTTCAAAGGAAACAATATGTAATGCATTCAGCCGACATGGGCTCTATGCCCGCTCACCTCACAAGACTCCATTGCTGAAGAAAAAGCATGTTGAATCTCATTTGAAGTTTGCTGCACAACATTTGGGAAAGCCAGTAAAATACTGGGAGAATATAGTCTAGTCAGATGAGACCAAAATTGGACTTTTTGGATGTCACAACACACAGCATGTTTGGAGGAGAAATGGCACTGCACATCAGCCCCAAAACACCATACCAACAGTGAAGTTTGGAAGTGCATGGTGTGGGTATGTTTTTCAGCACACTTTCAGGCAGACTTCAAATAATTTCAGATAATTTTAGCTTTGTTCTGAATTGTAATCGCCCTCGTTTTGTTTTTCTTTTGAATTCTTGGATGGAACATGGGTGGGCAATATAAGCTGCGGCTTCAGCCATCACCCATTTCGGATAACTTATGTTGAACTGTATAATCAGAGGAGTTATTGTCTAATTTGACCTTGTTGGATTTTCTTTCCCCCTTTGTTATATTATTCAGTTTCTTTTAATCTGAACTTTTAATCTATCCGAAATAAAGATTCATTCATTCATTCATTCATTCATTCAATTTGAACAGACTACTTTCTAAGGAAGCTGAGATCCTTCATTGTTTTCAACAAGATATTGGAGCTTTTCTACCAGGCCGTTGTTGCCATCTCCATCTTTGCTACTGTCAGTTGGGGTAGCAGTATCCATCCATCCATCCATCTATCTATCTATCTCAGCCAAACAAACTGTCAACTGACTCCACAGAAGGAAAATAAAGCTGCCAGAATGGCCCAGTCAGTCACCTGACCTGAATCCAATTGAAAATCTATGCAATGAACTGAAGATCAGAGTTCATAGAAGACACCCACGCCTTCAGCATTTGAAGACAGTTTGTGTCCTGAGCAATGCCTGCACCTAGTTTCTCTATACAGGAGGTGTCTGGAAGCTGTGTCATTCCCCATTATTAAATATAACTTGTTTTGTGAACACAGTTGCTCTGGATTTCTTTGTATGTATGGGTTACTTGGGTTGTTATTCATATCTGGTAAAAATTTCAGGTCAATGGCTCCATCAGAAATATGTTTAATGAGAAAAAAGTTGACGTGTTCAATACTTATTTTCCCCACTGTAATTATAGTGAATATAAAGTGAAAGGTATAACTTGTTCTTTTTCCTTAATGTTTTTTGTATATTTATAATTTTATTTAATTAAAAACATGTATAACTCAGTATATGTTTTAAAGTTGAACTTGTTTACAAATTCCTGGTTTTCTGAGGAACAAATCTCAGTAACTGTGTGAGACAGTATTTGAGAGAGGCATTGCCAACAAATGAGTCAGTTGTGTCATCAGTGACGCTGAGACCAGCTATTAGGTGATTTACAGACCCTCTGTTAGATGTTAAGTTGATAGAAAATCCCATGTTTATATTTCAAAATATGGCACTGCTAGGGGAACATGTAAATCAGTCAGTGTTTTCAGGAAAATGTCAGTAAATAATGAACTAGTTTGGACTATTGTATTTCAGAGAAATAGAATAATTGTGAAAAAGTATTTTTTTATCATAATTTAATTCAAATAGGTCATATGTATTTATTACATGCAAATTTCAATATTTCAAGACCTTTTGTTTTGTTTTATTATTGTGTATAACTCATAAAAGTGTAGCGTGATCTTGAGTTCCAATTTATTAAAATCATTCTATGCTGAAGAAAAATTGTTTCAACTGCTAGATCTGGCTGAACTGCTGCTCTCATCCAAGGAACAGAGCTGTAACATGATCCATCAGCCATAAAGTGGAAGTTAATCCCTTTCTCCAAGACTTTTTGGCAAAGGAATGTTCTAATTGACAGTTTTATGATCGACATAGTCCAGATGTGTGGGGAAGCCAAGACTTTACAGTATACAACCAGATAGTTTCACAGCGCCATCTGGTGGACAAATCAGGAATATTTAACTTTTTCCTTTGCAGTGGAATTTATGCCATTTTAGACAAATGAACTAATTCATATTCTTTCTCTTGAGACAGTACCTGCTCCTGAAGATGTGCTTGAACTCTGGGACGGACAATATGGGTTTCAAATTCTTTTATTGAGATGATTTGATATAACTTGATATGTATTGCTATTTTCAGGAAGGAATTAATTTTTGCATGCTTACTAGTACAAATTAATTAGTTACAATGTAGAGGCATTGTATGTTCACTTATTATTGAGTAGAATATCTTAATCACTAAAATTGAAAGAATTTATGCTTTATTCAGCACACATACTTTAGGAGGGTCTCACTTCTCATATCAAATGTCTCTCCCCCCTCCTGTCTCACTCTGCCCTTTAGGAGACCATAGCTGCACTTTAGCTGACCAATAGAGCTCAAAGCTTCATTGCATTTCCCTTTTTAGGTCAAGTTTATTACCTTTGTTCAACAAAGCTCAAATATAATTGGGCCAGCTCAGGTCTCATGAAGTTTTGGACCACCCTGCAACGCTAGAGAAAATTTGATTTTTATTGCCCTTTTTTGAGTCTGTTCTGAGGCATTGGCCAAAGCTGTAAAGAGCCTTTTCTGCTCCCCCAATGTTTCTCCTATCTTTAAGTAGGCCCAGGGTCTCCCAGGCTCTGTGTAAATCCTGTTTCTTTTCTTTAAAATTTATTTTTATTTTGATCTTCTTTTTCTTTAAATCATCATACAAGAAGATTTTGTTTGAATTTTTTCTAAGCTTAAACCAACTCATTTAAACCACCAACATTGAAGAAACGAACTTGTATCGTGTTTTGCCTCCATTTTGGGTTTCTGATTGGACTTTGCACAATAAACTAATACCTTCTTCAGTGCATCAGAGAAGACCTTGCCCAGCTTGCTGGAGACCAGCCGTTGTGTTCCTGGGAGCAAGCCATAAGTGGTAAGGAGCCTGTCTGCCAGCTTCCCCACAGACCCACGCTGGTCCAGTGAAACAGAATCCAGTGGACCCGCCTGCTACCCACTGGAACGCAATGATTCTGCTTGGTTGACGGTCTGTTGTTAATTTACCTTAATTCTTCAGAATATTCCTGGTATAAGTTCTTTTAACCTAATTTTATGCAAACCCCCATCATAATCCCAAAATGCATGTTGTCTTTCATTAATTTACGTTCTTTTTCAGAGTAAAACAAATTTTCAAAATTTTTATAAAGTTAATTATCATTTTCTTCATAAAATTGCATCCACTTTTCTTAACCAATGCTATTTTATGGTTTTCCAATTTCCAGTATACTGACAAATTAAACTATGCTTCATTTGGTTCCACAACTGTTTGATTCACAAGTAACTCAGTAACAGTCTATGATGCCCATGATACATGTGAATTCTCTATTTTAAAGTTATATCCAAACATGTTAACCTATTCTGACATTTCTTATTAAATCATTGAAAGACATATGGGAGTTATTGTTTGATTTCATGTCCATCTTCTTGATTATCCAGAGACAAGAACTCACAAAAAGGAGTTATTTTGAGACTGATTCATAATTGGTACAAATAAAGAATTGTTAATAAAACTGTCCATTATCTGGACTGGCGCCGTGCGAGGATTTGAGTGTCATGAAAGTAAATCTTCATTCCTACTCACATTCATATTTACATTAATACGTATAACAACATTAAATTACCTATAAAAACCCTTAATTCCACTACAAAAGCCATACATTCAGTATCTCACACAATTACACTACTACTTAGCATCTGCTCACAGTACCAAAAAAATGTGACCAAATGGTTTGCTGATCCATGATATTTCTGGGCTTAACTGGTAAGTTAATTTGCCAAAAGAAAATCAAGAATTTATAGTCAAGAGGAAGAAGATGAGAAACCTCTGACCAAAAAATGTTGTCAAGTTGAAAGCTGCTATCAAAGCAACCTGGGCGTCAGTAAGACCTCAGCAAGGCCACAAGCTTGATCCCCTCCTTCCAGGCCACATTTCAAAGGAACCTCATCCATCCATCCATCTTCTACCGCTTTTCCGGAGGTCCGGGTCGCGGAGGCAGCAGTTCAAGCAGAGAAGCCCAGACTTCCCTCTCCCCAGCCACCTGCTCCAGCTCTTCAGAGGGGATACCAAGGCGTTCCCAGACTAGCTGGGAGACATAGTCTCTCCACCGAGTCCTGGGTCTGCCCCGGGGTCTCCTCCCAGTGGGACGTGCCTGAAACACCTCAAGTGGGAGGCGTCCAGGAGGCATCCTAATCAGATGCCCATACCACCTCAACTGACTCCTTTCAATGTGGAGGAGCAGCGGTTCTACTCTGAGCCTCTTCCTGATGACTGAGCTCCTCACCCTATCTCTGAGGGTGAGTCCAGCAATCCTACGGAGAAAGCTCATTTCAGCCGCTTGTATCCGCGATCTCGTTCTTTCGGTCATTACCCAAAGCTCGTGACCATAGGTGAGAGTAGGAATGTAGATTGACTGGTAAATCGACAGCTTTGCCATAGAACTAAGCTCCCTCTTCACCACAACAGACCGGTACAACATCCGCATCACTGCAGATGCTGCTCCAATCCGTCTGTCGATCTCTCGCTCCATTTTCCCCTCACTCGTGAACAAGACCCCAAGATACTTAAACTCCTCCACTTGGGGCAGGAGCCTGTCCCCAACCCGGAGAGGGCAATTCACCTTTTTCCTGCTGAGGACCATGGACTCGGACTTGGAGGTGCTGATTCTCATCCCAGCCGCTTCACACTCAGCGGCAAACCGTCCCAGCAAGAGCTGTAGGTCATTGCTGGATGAAGCCAACAGGACAACATCATCTGCAAACAACAGAGATGAGATCCTGTGGTCACCAAGCATGACACCCTCCATTCCCTGGCTGCGCCTAGAAATCCTGTCCATAAAAATTATGAACCGGATCGGTGACAAAGGGCAGCCCTGGCGGAGTCCAACTCTCACTGGGAATGACTCCGACCGAGTGTTGGCAATACGAACCAAACTCTCACAACGATCGTACAGAGACCGAATAGCTCGTAACAACAAGCCCGATACCCCATACTCCCGAAGCACCCCCCACAAAAATCCACGAGGGACGCGGTCAAATGCCTTCTCCAAGTCCACAAAACACATGTAAACTGGTTGGGCAAACTCCCACGAACCCTCAAGAATTCTCGAGAGGGTAAAGAGCTGGTCCGATGTGCCACGGCCAGGACGAAAACCACATTGCTCCTCCTGAATCCAAGGTTCGACCAACGGCCGGACTCTCCTCTCCAGTACCTTGGCATAGACCTTCCCAGGGAGGCTGAGGAGTGTGATCCCTCTAAAGTTGGAGCACACCCTCCGGTCCCCTTTTTTGAAAAAAGGAACCACCACCCCGGTTTGCCATGCCAAAGGCACTGCCCCCGACCTCCACGCAATGTTGCAGAGGCGTGTCAACCATGACAACCCAACAACATCCAGGGACTTGAGGTACTCAGGGCGAATCTCGTCCACCCCCGGGGCCCGGCCACCAAGGAGATTTTTAACCACCTTGGCGACCTCAGCCCCTGTGATAGGCGAGTCATCCCCCTCGTCCCCAAACCCTGCTTCCTCTGTGGAAGGCATATCAGTGGGATTGAGGAGATCCTCGAAGTATTCCTTCCACCGCCTGACGATATCCCCAGTCGAAGTCAACAGTCAACCTCAAATGTGTCATGAGTCAAATGAGTGTAAATAAATGAACATACTTTTAAGTTTGGCTTTTCTGTATTTTAAATCCTTTTATGATTGACCTGAGATAATATTCCAATAATTTGAGATAATGGATATTTTTTAAGTCATAATAACAAAACTTAACCAAAAAACTTAAAATATCTCCCATTACTTACACAGAATATAAAGCAGAATAAAAAAGTTTGTTTGAATTTAATTATGAGATTTAAAAAATTAGAAAAATAACATAATTATTTTGAACACATTTTTTAAAAATACACAACTATAGTGCCAGGATTTAGTAAATGGGGATATTTACTAATATTGAAATTAAGGGGCCTCAACATCTGGCTGAGGCCCCCATTGCAAGAGGTCTTCGAATCCCACCTCTGGAAGAACTTTGGCCACATTCTGAGGGAATCCGGAGACATGGACTCTGAATGGGCCATGTCCTCCCCCTCCATTGTTGAAGCAGTCACTGGTGCATCTCGTGGTGGCAACCCCCGAACCAGTTGGTGGAGACCAGTGGTGAGGGCAGCCATTAAACTGAAGAAGGAGTCCTATTGAGCTTGGTTGGCTTGTGGGACTCCCAAAGCAGCTGAGGTGTACTGACAGGCCAAGCAGAGTGCAGCTCGGGTGGTTGCTCAATCAAAAACTCAGATGTGGGAGGAGTTCGGTGAGACCATGGAACAAGACTTTCAGTCGGCCTTGAAGAGATTCTGGCAAACTGTCCGGCGGCTCAGGAGGGGGATGCAGCTCCCCGTCCACACTGTGTATGGTGCAGATGGGGTGCTACTGACTTTGACTGGGGATGTCATCGGGTGGTGGAAGGACTACTTCAAGGATCTCCTCAATCCCACTGACATGCCTTCCACAGAGGAAGCAGGGCTTGAGGACGAGGGAGATGATTCTCCCATCTCAGGGGCTGAGGTCGCTGAAGTGGTTAAAAAAATTCTTTGGTGGCCTGGCCCTGGGGGTGAACAGGATTCGCCCTGAGTACCTCAAGGACCTGGATGTTGTAGGGCAGTCATGGTTGACATGCCTCTGCAACATTGTGTGGAGGTCGGGGACAGTGCCTTTGGCATGGCAAACTGGCGTGGTGGTTCCTCTTTTTAAGAAGGGGGACCAGAGGGTCTGTTCCAACTTTAGGTCAATCACACTTCTCATCCTCCCTGGGAAGGTCTGTGTAGGGGTACCTGAGAGGAGAGTCTGACCGTTGGTCGAACCTCAGATTCAGGAGGAGCAATGTGGTTTTCATCCTGGCTGTGGCACATCGGACCAACTCCTTACCCTCTCAAGAATCCTCGAGGGTTTGTGGGAGTTTGCCCAACCTGTCCACATGTGTTTTGTGGACTTGGAGAAAGCATTCAACCACATCCCTTCTGGTCTCTTGTGGGGGGTGCTGCAGGAATATGGCATATTGGGCTTGTTGCTACAAACTATCCGGTCCCTATACGACCATTGCAAGAGTTTGGTTCATATTGCCAACACTCAATCAAATTCACTTCCTGTGAGAGTTGGACTCAACCAGGGCTGCCCTTTGTCCCCGATCCCGTTCATAATTTTGTAGTGTTTTATGTTGGTAAAAGTATTAATGTAAATATGCATGTGAGTAGGAATGAAGATTTCTTTTCATTACCAACACACATAAGCTCATGGGACACCAGTCCAAAAGAATGGACATTTTTATTAATACAGTAATTCTATATTTGTACCAATATTGAATCAGTCTCAAAAACCTGTGAGTTCTTGACTGCTTTTAGTCAAGAAGATGGCCATGAAGTCAAACAGTAACTCCCGTATGTCTTTTTAATAGTATAAGAAATTTGAGGGTAGATGAAGACATTCAGATGATTTTAAGACAGTGAATTCAACATGTATCACGAGCACATTAAACTGTTATTGGATTACTGAACATAAAGTGTATTATTAAACATTTGTGGAACCAAAGAAAACCATAGCTTAAATTAGCACTGTAATGGAAAATAAGAAACCATAAAATAGCATTGGTTAAGAAAAATGGACACAGTTTTATGAAGGAAATGATGATTAAACTATATTATAAAAAGGAAAATTTGTGTGAAACTCTGAAAAGGAATGGAGATTAATGAAAAGATAAATGCATTTGAAGTTCTGAAAGGAGTTTGAAGATATTAGGTTAATAGAATTTATACCAGGAATATTCTGAAGAATTAAATTAAATTTGGATGACAGACCTTCAGCACAGCAGAGTTTTATTGAGAGAAATGGGCAGGCAGGTTCTGCTACAACACGGCACAGGCCCTGCTCCTTGGGATCACAATTGTAGAAGCTGGGCGATGTCTGTTTATGCAAAGAAAAAGGATTTTGGCCAGGTTGTCAAATTCCAGATAATATTTGTTTATCATTCAAAGTCCGATCAGAAAAACAAACTTGATTAAAAAAAACCACAATGTGTTGTGTGGTCAGAACAAAGTTGAGCTAAGCTTAGTGAAAATCAAAGAAAATCTTCATCGCACGGTAATTTACGAAAAAAAGTAAAATATGAAAAGGTGAATTTTAAAAGAAAAAAAAAAGTTATGCAGAGCATACACTCCGGGCCTGCTTGGTGGGGGGGGGGGGGGCGGCAGAAACCTGACTTTCCCCGAACTTCTTCAAGACTCAACTCCCAGCTGGCAACCGGGGACAAAGGAAAGTTTTTTCCAACTAGTAAGGTGTGGCAGGATGGTCCAGTAAATTTTTTTGACAACTGAGCTTGACCAATTACATTTAAAGATCAGAATTGGATCTGCCCATTAGCATAAACTTTTGACCAATTGCACTGTTTCTTTGTTTGGTCTAGGGTCGTAAATTGACTAAAAAGGAGATGTGCGGAGACTAGTAGGCATGCAAAATTAATTCTCCCTGAAAATAAAGAAACACATATCAAATCATATCAATAAAAGTATTTCAAACCATAATTGTCCATCACAGGGTACAGTCATATCTTCAGTGGCTGAGGTTGTCTGTGGAGAAAGGTAAGCTAGTTCACTGTTCATAATTCATAGTTTAACTTCAGAGAGAAAATCTTCAGTCCTTAAGAGAAATATTCCTGTGTTATCCATTGGAGGGCAATGTTGGACTTTTGAATTTTCATGACAGAAATCTTGCTGGTCAAGAGTCTGTGGAACATCAGACCATAAACCTGTCACTTGGGCATTCTTTTGGTAAATGGATTGGAGAGGAAATGACTCTAGTCCTGAGCAGTAGTAGTTTATTCACTTTATGGCAGATAGCATAAGGCTTCACAGCTCCAGTCTTGGGTGAAGAGGAAGGGTTTATTCAATTCAGTTCAATTCAATTTTATTTATATAGTGCCAAATCACAACACAGGTCGTCTCAAGGCACTTTACAGAAAAGACTGGGTTTAGGCCACACTCTTAGTTTATAGAACCCAGCAGAGACCCCTAAGAGCAAGTACTGCGGTGACACAGACGGGGAAAAACTTCTCTTTAACGGGCAGAAACCTTGGGTGGAACCATAGCTCATAGAGGGCGGCCATCCGCCTCGACCAGCTGGGTTGAGTAGCTACATCCAAAACAAACATACAAATACAACATTCAAAGCCAAACAGTCCAGTACCAAGCCTGGCCAGGCTGCACATGCAAGCAAAGACCTGGCAGGGGCAGCATTTCTAACTAAAGGCCTTATCAAAGAGAAAAGATTTCAACTTGCTCTTGAATAAAAAGAGAGTGTCTGCCTCCTGAACTTAACTGGGAAGACGGCTCCACAGGAAGAGAGCTTGATAGCTGAAAGCTCTACCTCCCAATCTGCTTCTAGATACCTTGGGGACCATTAGTAGTTTGGACTTTTGGGAGCACAGAGCTCTGGTTGGATGATAGGGAACTAAGAGTTCTTGCAGGTAAGAAGGAGCCATACCATTAAGAGCTTTATAGGTTAAGAGCAATATCCATCCATCCATCTTCTACCGCTTTTCCGGAGGTCCGGGTCGCGGAGGCAGCAGTTCAAGCAGAGAAGCCCAGACTTCCCTCTCCCCAGCCACCTGCTCCAGCTCTTCAGAGGGGATACCAAGGCGTTCCCAGACTAGCTGGGAGACATAGTCTCTCCACCGAGTCCTGGGTCTGCCCCGGGGTCTCCTCCCAGTGGGACGTGCCTGAAACACCTCAAGTGGGAGGCGTCCAGGAGGCATCCTAATCAGATGCCCATACCACCTCAACTGACTCCTTTCAATGTGGAGGAGCAGCGGTTCTACTCTGAGCCTCTCCCGGATGACTGAGCTCCTCACCCTATCTCTGAGGGTGAGTCCAGCAATCCTACGGAGAAAGCTCATTTCAGCCGCTTGTATCCGCGATCTCGTTCTTTCGGTCATTACCCAAAGCTCGTGACCATAGGTGAGAGTAGGAACGTAGATTGACTGGTAAATCGACAGCTTTGCCTTAGAACTAAGCTCCCTCTTCACCACAACAGACCGGTACAACGTCCGCATCACTGCAGATGCTGCTCCAATCCGTCTGTCGATCTCTCGCTCCATTTTCCCCTCACTCGTGAACAAGACCCCAAGATACTTAAACTCCTCCACTTGGGGCAGGAGCCTGTCCCCAACCCGGAGAGGACAATCCACCTTTTTCCGGCTGAGGACCATGGACTCGGACTTGGAGGTGCTGATTCTCATCCCAGCCGCTTCACACTCAGCGGCAAACCGTCCCAGCAAGAGCTGTAGGTCATTGCTGGATGAAGCCAACAGGACAACATCATCTGCAAACAACAGAGATGAGATCCTGTGGTCACCAAGCATGACACCCTCCATTCCCTGGCTGCGCCTAGAAATCCTGTCCATAAAAATTATGAACAGGACCGGTGACAAAGGGCAGCCCTGGCGGAGTCCAACTCTCACTGGGAATGACTCCGACCGAGTGTTGGCAATGCGAACTAAACTCTCACAACGGTCGTACAGAGACCGAATAGCTCGTAACAACAAGCCCGATACCCCATACTCCCGAAGCACCCCCCACAAAAATCCACGAGGGACGCGGTCAAATGCCTTCTCCAAGTCCACAAAACACATGTAAACTGGTTGGGCAAACTCCCACGAACCCTCAAGAATTCTCGAGAGGGTAAAGAGCTGGTCCGATGTGCCACGGCCAGGACGAAAACCACATTGCTCCTCCTGAATCCGAGGTTCAACCAACGGCCGGACTCTCCTCTCCAGTACCTTGGCATAGACCTTCCCAGGGAGGCTGAGGAGTGTGATCCCTCTAAAGTTGGAGCACACCCTCCGGTCCCCTTTTTTGAAGAGAGGAACCACCACCCCGGTTTGCCATGCCAAAGGCACTGCCCCCGACCTCCACGCAATGTTGCAGAGGCGTGTCAACCATGACAACCCAACAACATCCAGGGCCTTGAGGTACTCGGGGCGAATCTCGTCCACCCCCGGGGCCCGGCCACCAAGGAGATTTTTAACCACCTTGGCGACCTCAGCCCCAAGCCCCAAGCTTTCTAAACTGGCTTTTGGTAAGAGCAATATCTTGAATTCAATTCTCTATTTCATTAGGAGCCAATGTAAAGAAGCTAAAACTGGAGTAATGTGATCTCTTCTCCCTGTTCTCATAAGGATACGTGCAGCTGCATTCTGAATAAGTTGGAGAAACTTTATGGACTTATTTGGGCAACCTGATAAAAGTGAGTTACAGTAGTCAAGTCTAGAGGTGATAAAGGCGTGAACAAGTTTCTCTGCATCTTTTTTGAGACAGGATGGACCTAGTTTTAGAAATATTACGCAGATGGAAGAAGGCAGTCTTAATGGTTTGCTGTATATGAGAGTTGAAAGACACATCTTGGTCAAAGACAACTCCAAGATTCCTAACAGAAGACGTAGAAGCCACTGCAATGCCATCTAGTGTTGTTATCGTGCTAAAAAGAGTACTTCTAGCATGTTTGGGGCCAAGAACGATGACTTTAGTTTTAACTGTATTCAGCAATAGAAAGCTGTAGTTCATCCAGGTTTTGATATCCTTAAGACACTCCTGGAGTAAACCCAACTGGCTGGAATCATCTGGATTGATGGATAAATACAACTGAGTGTCATCAGCGTAACAATGAAAATGAATAGAATGCTTCCTCATAATGTCTCCCAAAGGCAGCATGTATAATGTAAACAATACTGGTCCAAGTACTGGTCCCTGCGGAACTTCATAGCTAACCGTGGTCTGAGTAGAGGACTTGTTATGGACATGAACAAACTGGAAACGATCTGATAGATAAGACTGGAACCATCTTAGCGTTGTTCCATTCAAGCCAATTTGCTGTTCAAATCTCTCTAGCAGAATATGGTGGTCAATGGTATCAAAGGCAGCACTGAGGTCCAATAAAACAAGGACGGAGACAAGTCCTTTGTCATATACCATGAGGATGTCATCAGTAACTTTCACCAAGGCTGTGCTGTGCTGTTTCCTAAAACCCGACTGAAATTTGTCAAATATAGAATTTTTTTCTAAAAAGGTGCATAGTTGATTGGTGACTACTTTTTCGAGGATCTTGGAAAAGTAGGGGAGGTTAGATATTGTTGTATAACTGGCCAAAATCCCAGAATCAAGTGAAGGTTTTTTAAGTAGAGGTTTAATTACTGCCACTTTAAATGGCTGCGGTACATGTCCTATCAATAGGACATATTAATTATGTTAAAAAGAGATGGACTAATCAGAGATAGCGATTCCTTCACTAGTCTAGCGGGGATTGGATCTAAAAGACAGGTAGTTGGTTTAGAGGCTGACACTATTAGGGCTAGATCAGAATGACTAATACGAGAAAATTTAGAAAAGTGGAGTTCTGAGCCTGTGGGCACAGCAGTGTTAGGTAGAGGCTTGGTATTTTTAGGGGGGCTATTTTTTGGAATATTATTCCTAATACTGACAATTTTATCATAAAAAAATTCAAAAAGTCGTCAGCACTAAGAGTTAGAGGGATGTTGGGATCTATGGCATTTTGGTTCTTGGTTAGCTGAGCCACAATGTTAAAGAGAAATCTGTGGTTGTTTTTATTTTCTTCAATCAAGGATGAATAGTACTGTTGCCTAGCACTACAGAGAGATTTCTTGTAGGTAGTAAGGCTGGCATTCCAGTCTGAACAAGATTCTTCTGTCTTATTTGCATGCCAAAGCCTTTCACAGGATCTAACTTTCTGTTTTAACTTATGGGTGTGGGAGTTGTACCATGGCGCTGGTCTCCTATTTTTAATAGTTTTCTTTTTAAGAGGGGCTATGGACGGTGGCGCAGTGGTTTAGCACTGTGGCAGCACAGTTTTACCCTCGGCCGGGGGATCGCGGGGATCATCAGATCGTGGGTTCGATCCCAGCCCCCGACCAACAGTGAGCTGTGTGGAGTTTGCATGTTCTCCCCGTGTTGCGTGGGTTTACTCCGGGATTTCTCCGGTTTCCTCCCGCATACCAAAAACATGTAGGTTTAGGGCGCTCGCACACGCAGCGACCGGCAGCCGGTGGCTTGTCACCAGACTGCAAACCAAATCTACCTACGGGTACAAATAAGTAACAAAAAAAAAAAAAAAGTGTTGACTGCAGTGAGGCTGCAGTACTACCAACTAAAAGGTCTAATTTGAAGTAGTTAGTGCTGTCTACTATATTGAGACATGGTAATACAGTAAGTGCTGAAGAGCTCAATTCTTTAAAGCTAGCCATGGTACTATCAGATAAGTATCTGGTAACTATATTTCTGCTTGATGCTGTGAAATCAGATAGCACAAATTTGAACGTTTTCAAATAGTGATCAGTCAGTGTAGGATTTTGAGGGATGACAAGCAGCTCATCAATCTCTACGCCATAGGCCAAGACCAGGTCAAGGGTGTGATTATGATGAGTTGGTTTACTAACACACTGAGAAAAACCAGTTGAATTTAAGAGGGAGAGAAATGCTACTCTATGACTATCATTATCAACATCTATATGAATATTAAAGTCACCAGCTATGATAATCTTGTCTGAACTAAGAATTAAGGTTGTTAAGAACTCAGAGAATTCACACATAAATTCAGCAAAAGAAGCATTGGGAGGGCGATATACTGTGGTAAATAAAATAGGCTGCTCTGACCTCCAGAATGGATGTTCTAAGCTAAAAATTAAGCATTCAAAAGAGTTACAGTTTGAGTTTAGCTTAGGCTGAGGGTTCATTGGTAATGTGGATTCATATATTACCCCGACACCACCACCTCGGTCAGTGTTTCTAGGAATATGAATATTACCATGGGGGGCGGTGGGGGGGGGGTCATTGATACTAACAAAATCATCGGGGCGTAGCCATGTTTCTGTGAGACAGAGTATATTTATATTGTAATCCATGATCATATCATTAATTAAGGTCGCTTTATCTGCCAGATCTTATATTCAGCAGTCCACATTTAATTATTTTATTTAACTGTGGTAAATTAGTGGTTTTAATCTTTATCAAGCTATGTTGTATTTGTCTTGGGTTATAATGTTTTGGGTATCGGGAGACAGACACAATCTCTATGGGGTTATGAAATGAAGACTGATCTAAACAGCGAGAATTATTAGGATTAATAGGCTTAATATGAGAAGTGGAAGCAAAGAAGGGCTGGTTGGCAGGCCCAGGTACTTTGGGGTGAGTTAACACACCAGCTTTCAGTCACTGTACTAAAAAATGCTTAATGGAATAAAACAGATTGTGCCTTAGAGCACGTGCACCGAGTCTATTTGGATGGATGCCATCTGGCCTCATAAATGATGGGCGGTTCCAGAACAGGTTGAAATTGTCTATAAAACCAATGTTGAGAGTAGGACATGTTGAACACAACCAGGTATTAAGGCTGAGTTCTGCTAAAATAATTGCAACCTCTTCTAAAAGGAGCAAGTGGCCCAGAAATTAAACACACATCTGCCACAGTTCTTAAGAGTGGACAGAAGGCTCCTGAAGTCTCTCTTTAAGATCTCAGACGCTTCATCTGCGATGTTGTTGCATCCAACATGCACAATAACAGTTTTAGCGTGGGGGTATTCATTTAATAGGTCAGGGGTACGAGCCTCAACGTCTGACACTTAAGCCCCAGGAAAAAAATTTCTCACACAGTACCTGCTTCTGACATTTCTCATCATTGAATCACCAATTACCAGCGTTGTCTGGGGGGACTTTGTCGGTGGCTTCTGAAATGGTGGATAATTTTGCCGTTGTTGTTGCTGCAGTGGCGAGGTGCCGATGCGGGGGTGATTCACTCTCTTCTTTTTGGAGCTGGTGTAAAGTTAGCACACCTAAGATAGTTTTGATCCGGGGCTTGCGGGTTTGGCCCGCTGCTGAAGGAGGAGGGGCGGCCATGGGAGGAAGATCAATGTCCAGGTGGGGGAAACTTCCAGGGAAAGGATGTCAAATCTGTTTTCCAGCAAAAGGGGAAGGAAGGAGGCGCAGTCATGTCTGGTCAATCCCCGACGTTTGCTATTTGGCCCGAACCACCTAGGGCTTTGGGTTTAGCTCTGAGCTGAAGCCAGTGTTTGGTACTGGAGTCCTGGACAGCTGAGGTGAGTGGAGCAGGGGTGGAGGTGGATGGTGATATGTTAATTTCACCCAGGTAAGTAGCCATCTCTGCTAGCTGCGAGTCCATTGCTGGCGCCAATGTCCGTCAAAAAATGATAGTATCCAGATGATTTTCAGCCTCCCGAATCTTATAGAGGTTAGAGAGTCTCAATTCCAATTCAGAAACCTTCTTAGAGAGGGAAACACAGCTGACACAGGTCTGGGATGGAGCCATGGCTTTCCAGGCCAGGGGTGGCTAGGTAGCTAGCTAAAACAGATAGATTAGCCTAACTTGGTGAACAGCTCTGATCAGGGTCTGATTCACCTGTGAGCCAATATGGGCTGTTGTATTTACTGAGCTAACACTAAGTAAAAAGTTAATGTCAGTAAAAGAGATAAAAAGAGATAAAAATTTAAAATGGAGCTAATACAACAAACAAATACAGACAAGATAACCAGTATGTGTAGAAGTGACCGAGTTTACAGACAGATGCCAGACTTTGACCAGACTTTTGGGTGAAACAATTTCTCCTCAGTAAAGAATAATTTTATAATTTGGAATCCAGCTGTTGATGCTACATACTACCCCCTCTGTATCAATGGTGAGCTTCGGTCATCTTTGGTGCACATACTTGGCAGCTGGTTCCAATGGAAGGCCACTGACTCAACTGCTGAGCTAACGGTTCTGATGTCCATAAGCACTAAGCTCGTAAACAGTGTCTATTCCTGTCTATAGATCTTTGGGTTTGGTTTACAGTAATAAAATAAAATTTCTAGGAATCTTCAAAAATAGTTTGACTATGAACAAATACAAAAATTGTAAAATTATCTTAAAAGGATATACTGTATGTGCATGCAAAAAACCCCAAAAATCTGAGTACAAAAATACAAAAATAAAGAGTACTGTATGTAATTTTTACATACTTGAGGTAAATGTTTTATCCATCCATCCATCCATCCATCTTCTACTGCTTTTCCGGAGGTCTGGGTCGCAGAGGCAGCAGTTCAAGCAGAGAAGCCCAGACTTCCCTCTCCCCAGCCACCTGCTCCAGCTCTTCAGAGAGGATACCAAGGCGTTCCCAGACCAGCTGGGAGACATAGTCTCTCCACTGAGTCCTGGGTCTGCCCCGGGGTCTCCTCCCAGTGGGACGTGCCCGAAACACCTCAAGTGGGAGGCATCCAGTAGGCATCCTAATCAGATGCCCATACCACCTCAGCTGACTCCTCTCAATGTGGAGGAGCAGCAGTTCTACTCTGAGCCTTTTCCGGATGACTGAGCTCCTCACCCTATCTCTGAGGGTGAGTCCAGCAATCCTACGGAGAAAGCTCATTTCAGCCGCTTGTATCCGCGATCTTGTTCTTTCGGTCATTACCCAAAGCTTGTGACCATAGGTGAGAGTAGGAACGTAGATTGACTGGTAAATTGACAGCTTTGCCATAGAACTAAGCTCCCTCTTCACCACAACAGACCGGTACAACGTCCGCATCACTGCAGGTGCTGCTCCAATCCGTCTGTCAATCTCTCGCTCCATTTCCCCCTCACTCATGAATAAAACCCCAAGATACTTAAACTCCTCCACTTGGGGCAGGAGCCTGTTCAACCCAGAGAGGACAATCCACCTTTTTCCGGATGAGGACCATGGACTTGGACTTGGAGGTGCTGATTCTCATCCCAGCCGCTTCACACTCAGCAGCAAACCGTCCCAGCAAGAGCTGTAGGTCATTGCTGGATGAAGCCAACAGGACAACATCATCTGCAAACAACAGAGATGAGATCCAGTGGTCACCAAGCATGTGGTAAATGTTTCAGCTAAGTAATATTGAGGTAACTCAAGGAGGTTCAAATTGGATTGGTTTATCTGAACTAAACCATTGTTCCACAGATGTCTGGGTTATAGGGTGTTCGAGATCTTTGTTCTGGAAAACTGAGCAAACATGGAACGTCATTCTTCTTTGAATGGCAATGAAGAGTAAATTTATTATCACTGAGAAAGGGACAAGATGAGGTGAAATCCGGCTCATCGCTAAAGTGTTAACTGGGAAGCTAATGTTTCTAGCTACATCTGAGAGTAACATAGACACCCAGCTGTGTGTGGGCATAGTCAATCTTTAACACAAAGAGCAAAAAGTTCAAGACCTTGAGTTTGAGTGATGCATTGGAGCAAACATTCAAAACCAACACAGTATCTTGCAAAGTTTTGGTAATGGTTTGTGGTTCAACTACCTGGTGTTTCACAGTGGACGTGCCCAGGCTAACAAAAGGCCCTAATGCTGAGGCTGTTACGGAGAATCCACCTCATGATTGCTGACTTCTTGTCCTGGCTCCGCAAATGTTCTGACTGGGTGACTAGGTGTGATTGCTAGGTAGAGGGCTAAACTGAAAAACAGGAGGGCCATCATCCTGGCAAACAAATAGAAATGAGTGATTTTAATTTCAACCTTCCTGTTGTTTTTTTTTTCTTTATCTTTAGACATCTGAGTGGCAGGTGTTTTAATTTTATTGTCTTTTGAGATTAGTTTAAGGGATAATTTGTTTTTAATTGACCCTTTTTTTGGGGGGAAGTTTTGATGCCGTTAACTGATTGGTTTGAAGAAATGTGACCGTGTACCTGAGGCTAACAGATAACAGTTACAGTGGTATGAAAAAGTGTTTGCCCCCTTCCTGAGTTCTCACTTTTTTGTATGTTTGTCACACTTAAATGTTTCAGATCATCAAACAAATTTAAATATTAGACAAAGATAATGAACAATTCTCTGTTTTGCTTATAGAACCTTATAAGACCCCCACCCGAGCCCAGATCTCATATCGAGTGACTTTCATATACCACAGGTAGCTAGCTGCCTGGAGGCACAATAGTCTTTCCTGCCAGTGCTTAAATGATAGTTGCCACATACACCCACACACAAAAAAGGAGAAGTAAGTGATGGCTAGAGTGTAAATAGTTCAGAAAAGTCATCCTTCAGCCAGGGGATAAATGAATAAATATGTGTGAGTATTGGGCAAATTAACATATACAGTGGGGCAAAAAAGTATTTAGTCAGCCACCAATTGTGCAAGTTCTCCCACTTAAAAGATGAGAGAGGTCTCCAATTTTCATCATAGGTATACCTCAACTATGAGAGACAAAATGAGAAAAAAAAAAATCCAGAAAATCACATTGAAGGATTTTTAATGAATTAATTGGTAAATTCCTCGGTAAAATAAGTATTTGGTCACCTACAAACAAGCAAGATTTCTGGCTCTCACAGACCTGTAACTTCTTCTTTAAGAGGCTCCTCTGTCCTCCACTCGTTACCTGTATTAATGGCACCTGTTTGAACTCGTTATCAGTATAAAAGACACCTGTCCACAACCTCAAACAGTCAGACTCCAAACTCCACTATGGCCAAGACCAAAGAGCTGTCAAAGGACACCAGAAACAAAATTGTAGACCTGCACCAGGCTGGGAAGACTGAATCTGCAATAGGTAAGCAGCTTGGTGTGAAGAAATCAACGGTGGGAGCAATTATTAGAAAATGGAAGACATACAAGCCCACTGATAATCTCCCTCGATCTGGGGCTCCACGCAAAATCTCACCCCCGTGGGGTCAAAATGATCACGAGAACGGTGAGCAAAAATCCCAGAACCACATGGGGGGACCTAGTGAATGACCTGCAGAGAGCTGGGACCAAAGTAACAAAGGCTACCATCAGTAACACACTACGCCGCCAGGGACTCAAATCCTGCAGTGCCAGACATGTCGCCCTGTTTAAGCCAGTACATGTCCAGGCCCGTCTGAAGTTTGCTAGAGAGCATTTGGATGATCCAGAAGAGGACTGGGAGAATGTCATATGGTCAGATGAAACCAAAATAGAACTTTTTGGTAAAAACTCAACTTGTCGTGTTTGGAGGAGAAAGAATGCTGAGTTGCATCCAAAGAACACCATACCTACTGTGAAGCATGGGGGTCGAAACATCATGCTTTGGGGCTGTTTTTCTGCAAAGAGACCAGGACGACTGATCCGTGTAAAGGAAAGAATGAATGGGGCCATGTATCGTGAGATTTTGAGTGAAAACCTCCTTCCATCAACAAGGGCATTGAAGATAAAACGTGGCTGGGTCTTTCAGGATGACAACGATCCCAAACACACCGCCTGGGCAACGAAGGAGTGGCTTCGTAAGAAGCATTTCAAGGTCCTGGAGTGGTCTAGCCAGTCTCCAGATCTCAACCCCATAGAAAATCTTCGGAGGGAGTTGAAAGTCCGTGTTGCCCAGCAACAGCCCCAAAACATCACTGCTCTAGAGGAGATCTGCATGGAGGAATGGGCCAAAATACCAGCAACAGTGTGTGAAAACCTTGTGAAGACTTACAGAAAATGTTTGACCTCTGTCATTGCCAACAAAGGGTATATAACAAAGTATTGAGATGAACTTTTGTTACTGACCAAATACTTATTTTCCACCATAATTTGCAAATAAATTCTTTAAAAATCAGACCATGTGATTTTCTGGATTTTTTTTTTTTCTCATTTTGTCTCTCATAGTTGAGGTATACCTATGATGAAAATTGGAGACCTCTCTCATCTTTTAAGTGGGAGAACTTGCACAATTGGTGGCTGACTAAATACTTTTTTACCCCACTGTAAACATATATAAAAAGGGAAGGGGAATAAGTGGGTAAATGATAAGAATTAAAAAAAGGGGGAGGGATAACTTTAAGAAATATATGTAAAATAAAAAAAATGAATGAATAAATACAACAATACAATCAAAGATCAAAGATAATGACAGCAGCATACAAGCACTTTGATGGCATAACAGGAGCTGGCATTTTTAAGGGCGCATTAAAACAAAAGGTGCAGAAGTGTGGGGGAGCAGGACAGCCCAACCACCACTCTATACGGCAAGATCTTTTGTTGGCAAACTATCAAAATATTTAATCAGAGGCTGCCAATGTGAATAGAACTTCTCAGGAGAGCCCTTCAGGGAAAAGTTTATTTTGTCTAATTTTAAAAAAAGACATCAGGTCTTGTAGCCATAGTTTAGGGGACGGGGGACAGTCAGATTTCCATACCAAAAGAATTCTTCTACGTGCAATCAGAGAGGTGAAGGCAGTGACACGAGATTGAAGAGTAGTTGTATCATGATCTGCTTGGACACCAAAGATAGCTGCATGTGGGGATGAGAGGATGGACATTCCAAGAATATGCTGAAATTGTTTTAAAATAAAACTCCCAGTAAGGACTTAAAGCAGGACAGCACCAAAACATGTGTCTGAAGTCGCAGGGCGAGAGTGAGCATCTGTCACACTTGTCCTCAGCTCTGCCTGGATAGATGTTGGCTAGCTTAGATTTGCTGTAATGAATCCTGTGTAGGACGTTAAATTGAATAAGGCTGAGATGAGCGCACAAGGAAAAGGAATTCACCACTTTCAGAGCAGAGGACCAGAAATGATCTGAAAAAGTGACCTGAATCTCGTTCTCCCAACTTGCTTTAATTTTCTCCAGACCTGAGTCCTCAGGTAACAAGAGAAGATTATATAAAAATGATATGTGAGCTTTAGTTAAAGAACAAGCTTTTTAAATCAAGTCAATGCCTGACTCAGACGGGATCTGGGGAAAACATGAAGAATGAGCTCATGTGAAATTTCTAAGTTGTAAGTATCTAAAGAAGTCTGGATTTGTAAGCCCATAGTTCACGCTTAGCTGATTGAATGAAGCAAATATTCCATTGATGTACAGGTCTCCCAGGCAGTGGAGGCCTTCTCCAGCCAGGCGTCTAAATCTCGGGTCAGTTTTTCCTGCAAGAAAGAGATAGTTCTCACAGATTGGAGTGGCGAGTGGAAGGGAATACTTGAAATTTTGGCGTACATGTGCCCATATCTTCAACATAGCTCCTACTATTAAGCTAGTTGAACAGTTTGAAGGAGAAGAGAGGCTAGGGTCACAGACCAGGGCCTGTGGGGATAGAGACAGACATGAATTTATCTTGAGCTGACACCAGTTAGTCTCAGGGGAAGTGAGCCACAACATGATCTTGTAAGCATTTACTGCCCAGTAGTAATGTAAAAGGCTCGGTAAGCCCAGACCTCCATCAAACCGAGTACGCTGCAAGAGTGGTTTACTAATTCTAGGATTCTTGCCTACCCACAGAAATCTAGAAATAAGAGAGTCAACAGAGTTAAAAAAGGAACGGGTCAAGAAAATGGGGATACACTGAAACAGATACAAGTATCTTGGTAGTATGTTCATTTTAACAATTTGTACTCTTCCTGCAAGGGAGAGCGGCAGATGGCTCCACCTCTGAATGTCAGCCTTGACCTTTGCTGTTAGAACTGAAAAGTTCTGTTCACGCAGTGTACAAAGGGAATGAGTGATGAAGACTCATTTGTCAGAGACTGTCCCAACACTATGCCCGTTTTGACACCTCGTCATCTGTGTCCAACTCCCCCCCTCCCTCCAGCTCCACAGCCTCCACATTCCCTACTTCATTTAAGGCACCCCCCCCCCCCCCCCCTCCCCCCCTCCCCTTATCATCAGTGAGCAGGATGTGCTCAAACAGTTCTCCAGACTGAACCCGCGCAAGGCCCCCGGCCCAGACGGCGTGTCTCCCTCCACCCTGAGACTCTGTGCGAAACAGCTGGCTCCTGTATTCACAGACATTTTTAACACCTCCCTTAAGTTATGCCACGTGCCATCCTGCCTCAAATCCTCCACCATCATCCCTGTCCCCAAGAAGCCACGGATCACTGGACTTAATGACTACAGACCTGTAGCGCTCACCTCTGTAGTCATGAAGTCCTTTGAGCGCCTGGTCCTGTCCCACCTCAAGTCCATCACCACCCCTCTCCTGGACCCGCTGCAGTTTGCCTACCGAGCCAACAGGTCTGTAGACGATGCAGTCAACCTGGCCCTCCACTCCATCCTGCAGCACCTGGACTCCCCGGGAACCTACGCCAGGATCCTGTTTGTGGACTTCAGCTCCGCATTCAACACCATCCGCCCCGCTCTGCTCCGGGACAAGCTGTCCCTGCTCAACGTGCCTGACTCCCTCTGCAGGTGGATCATCGACTTCCTGACGGACCGGAGGCAGCATGTGCGGCTGGGAAAGACTGTCTCAGACTATACTAGCATCAGCACCGGATCACCCCAGGGCTGTGTACTTTCCCCCCTACTCTTCTCCCTTTACACCAACTCCTGCACCTCCAGCCACCAGTCTGTCAAGTTGATCAAGTTTGCGGACGACACCACCCTCATCGGGCTCATCTCCAACGGCGACGAGTCCGCCTACAGGAGAGAGGTGGCCCAGCTGGCGTCCTGGTGCAGCAATAACAACCTGCAGCTGAACGCTCTGAAGACAGTGGAGATGATTGTAGACTTCAGGAAAGTCACTACTCCTCTGCCCCCCCTCACCCTCTCAGGCTCTCCCATCACCACTGCTGATTCCTTCCGCTTCCTAGGCACTACCATCACCAGGGACCTCAAATGGGAGCTGACCATCAGCTCACTCATCAAAAAAGCCCAGCAGAGGATGTTCTTCCTGCGGCAGCTGAGGAAGCTCAAGCTACCCACCAAGATGTTAGTGCAGTTCTACACAGCCATCATCGAGTCCATCCTCACCACCTCCATAACCGTGTGGTACGCAGGAGCCACTGCCAGGGACAGACTAAGGCTGCAGCGCGTCGTGCGCACTGCTGAGAAGGTGATCGGCTGCAAGCTCCCATCTCTCCAGGATCTGTACATCTCCAGGACCCGGAGGCGTGCTGGCCGGATCATAGCCGATCCCTCACACCCTGGTCACGTACTGTTTGCCCCCCTCCCCTCTGGTAGAAGACTTCGGTCCATCCAGACTAAAACCTCCCGTCACATGAACAGCTTCTTCCCCTCTGCCATTAGACTGCTGAACACTAAGTGACTCTCGTGCACCATGTACAGCAGCTCAACCAGACTCATGTCAATCATCACTGTTTTCTTCCTGCATTACCGACTGCACTATATAGTTCTCCACAGTATCTGCTGCTGGCTAATATATATTTTAACTGTTGACCAGTATCACTTAATCTTATCCTACACTTTATTACATGTATAGTTTATTTCTCTTATCTTATCATGTTTAATGTTGCAGCATTGTACCGAGACAAATTCCTAGTTTGTGTACTACATGAACAATGGCAATAAACCTGATTCTGATTGTGATTCTGATTCTGACTCCCAAGTATCTAAAGCCTGAACTAGACCATCGGAGTGGAATTAAGCTGGGTGACAGCTCCCAGGACTGTTTGATTTAGGGGGAAGCATTCACTTTTTTTAATGTTCAATTTATATCCAGAGAACTCACTAAAAGATTTTAAAACTGACATAATGTGGGGGATACTGTGTGTGGGGTTTCTGATATAAAGAAGCAGGTCATCGGCATATAAGGACACCTTGTGTTCAACTCCCCAGCACTGAATACCCAGGATTTGGTTATTGGATCGCAATGCGATGGCAAGCAGCTCAATGGCGATAGCAAACAGAAGTGGAGAAAGCAGGCAGCCCTGGCATGTGCCCCGAGAAAGGGGAAAGGGGTCAGAGTGAAGAGAATTTGTACACACCATGGCCTGTGGCATAGAGTAAAGCAATTAAATCCACGAAATGAATCTGTTACTGAAACCAAACTGTTGCAACATGAAAAAGAGAGAGGTCCATTTGATTCTGTCAAAAGCCTTCTCAGCATCTAGTGACACTATCATCTCAGGTTCAGAAGGAGACGATGGAGTATGGATTACGCCAAGGAGTCTTCGGATGTTGGAAAACAAGTGACGTTGTTGTATAAATCCCACCTGGTCCTCTGATATAACCATGGGTATGAGTCCAAACGGCGAGCCAGAGCCTTTGCTAGTATGCCCACTCATCTTTGCAGAATTGTTGTAATTCAGCCACATTGGAGGGTTTTCGAGTAGGGCAAGGGGCTACTTCCAACTCCAGGGTGTCAGAAAGCAATGCTGATAGCTAGCATGGTAGCAGGCTCAGTGTGCTTGTTGTGACTTTGTCGCTGTTTTTGGAAAGCATAATGCGCAAACTCACTCAGCTGGCCTATTGGGCATGACCTCGGGTTAGCTGTAACTCCAAGGTAGTGACTCACAGTAGGATGGAGGTTCTGGATGAAGAGGGACTTAAAATTGTGGTCTTCTTCCATCCCTGGTGTATTTTGAGATCCAAAATATGTGAGAAGGAGTCGCTGATAGTAGGCCTGTAGGGTCTCTGAGCGACCTTGTTTCATGACCAGGGCTGCTGATAGCCCTGACTGTAGGCAGTTGTCGGAGAATTCCTTTTCATTGGCTTCGCAGAGTCGCAGGTAGTCTGTCCTGATATCTGATGGCTGTCTGTCTATAAATTTTGACACTGATCTGTTAGATATTAGTTTCATCAAATAGATGTGATCATCGACCATAGCATCAAGGTATTTACGCAGATAGTAGTCAATGTCTTGTGAATAGGCTCTGTTATCAGGTGAACCAGTAGGGTCTGGATCAAATTTCGTAAGATTTTGCGTGATCTTGTCAAGGTCACAGTCTGAAGGGGCACACACACACTTTTTGTGCTTGAAACGGAAATTGGGCTATGGCGCATGGTGGAAGTCCCAGTCTGATGAGATTCATTCTTCTTTCGGCCTGACCAGCCCGTTCATGGTTCATGGTCTTGGTTGGGCAGTAGCCAGAGTTTCTGGATGTCATGGAAGCAAATGTGGTTTTGCTTCCTTTTGTTGTTGATATTCCTCCACTTCTAATTTTAAATATTTTAAAGCTTGGCATGCTTCTTGTAGGAGCACTTGGCATTTCTTGCAGTCAGACTTAGTGTTGTCTAGTTGACCTTAAACTCTTCTGAGTTCCTTCTTCGTGTTCTGAAGGGCATCTTTAAGTTCAGTGTTCTCTTGGTGAAGCGAGTCATTGTTGCAAGTCATTTGTCACTTGTCTGGCTTTGCCTGGTTCAAATCTCGTAACACGTTATCAAGTTGAGCTTGAGCATCGTCGTTTTCTGTTTGAGATTGTTCCAGTTTCTTGCTTAGTGATTTGTTCACTCGCTGGAGAGAGAGGATTGTTGACTGTCGATTCCCTAGCTCATCTTCAGATACTTTTAATCTTGTGGCTAATGCTAGCACGAACCTTCCCAAAATGATGGGGAGATCCTTTCCTTTTGGTGGGTTTTCTGTGTAATCATTCAAAAGTTCTTCACAGAGTTGCTTCAAATCATCGGGCTGTGTTCTCTTAACCCATGTTGTGAAGCTACATATAAAGTCAGAAGTCAGTTCTTCCAATGTTGTTTGAAAGTCATCCAGTTCGGTAAATCGGTGGGTTGGTTGTTGACCCACCATGTTTTACGGTTGTCTACTAGTTAGATTAAAAATCAACTCATTGATTACACAGGGTTACAAAAATTTTTTTTTTGTAAGTTGTCTGTGTTTTTTCAACTGATTTAAGACAATTTTGCACCACTGAATCCGAAAATGACATCCATTTCTCTCAATCAGGTGCTAAGTAAAAACCTGTACTTACTTAGTACTTACTTAGTACTGTGCATGTACTTACCTTTATATAAAGGTAAACAAAAACGTATAAAACAACATGTGGCCATAATTCAAAAAAGTTGACCTGATTGAGCAAAACCAATGTGATTTTTGGATTCAGCATATCAAAATTGTCCTAAATCAGCTAAAAAAAACTGAGACAGTAAATTTGGTGTTAGCTAAATTTGTTAGTCAAGGGTTAACCTTGATTGTTATTTTATAGTAGTGGTAGTTATAAGCACTTTTAGAACTTGTTCCAACTTACAGTCTTGTAAGAAGGGAGGTAGAATTTTGGAATTATTGTAGAAGTTTGGAGATATGTTAATTTACATATATATATATATTTTGTTGAAACTATTTTGATTTGCAGTTCGAAAATTTGTGTGGATTGACTTCTTTACTTAAAATTTTTAAAGACTAGTATGGGAATTGTCATCAATAACTAGCTTTGGAATTTTGTTGATTGTCACTTTAAAGTGATGATTTTATTTACAAAAAGGAAACAAAAAAAATGGAAAAGGTTAAATCCTTTAGAGATTTAAGATTACAGGTTTTTTTATGTTAATTAGGGTCTGAGCCACTGACAATGTCAGTCGGCGAAAGCCCTATTGTAATTGCTCAGCTCGAAGAAATTCTTCCGCCTAAACGAATTAATTTTTCACCCTCTGATCGTTAACCAAAATGCGATTTTTTTTGGCAGACCCCTCAGACCCGGCGAAAAATTTGACAAACTGGAAAACATATGTGCTCCCCCACCCCTAATTTTTGTGGGTGTGGCCAAACGTACAAGGTCTATGGAGACTGGAGACCATAAACTTTGCCATACAGACATAAAATTTGGGTGAAGTGTGCACCACCTCACGACATGCAAAAAACATAATTGTGGCCCATACCCACCACCAACAGGAAGGCCGCCATCTTGCCTTAAAGTCACCCAACCTCCAATTCGGAAAAAAGTCACACCTCACATTTGAACGAACTAGTCCTAGGGACCTGCTCCGATTGAGCTCATTTCTACATAAGATAAGATAAGATAAGATAAGACAAGCCTTTATTAGTCCCACAATGGGGAAATTCCAGGATTGCAACAGCACAGGGATAGCAACACTCAGAGCAACAATCAGAAGACAGGAAAAAACAAGAGCAGCGAATATACATATGTACATATAAATATATAAACACACAGTGTGGAGCAATTTAGCTAGATGGAATAAATATGTAAATATATAAACACACAGTGTGGAGCATTGTAGCTAGATGGAATAAATATATAAATATATAAACACACAGTGCGGAGCATTGTAGTTAGATGGAATAAATATATAAATATATAAACACACACAGTGCAGAGCATTGTAGCTAGATGGAATGAACAGCATAACCGTCTACTTAGTTATCCTACATGGTATGATTATGTACCCATACATATTGTCACCCTCCGTAGCGACTGGTATTTTCCTAGTTGTATACCGGAGGGGACCATTGTGTAAGTCTATTGTGGCATCTATAGGCATTGGCCATTAAAAATTGTATAAATTAAGTCAAAATCTCAAAAGGTGTGGCCAGGGCGCCATGGTGAAGTTTGACTCCTCCCCTTACAACTTCAAACAGCTGTCACTCGGGCAAAAATTGTCCAATGTCCTCCAAGCTTTCCATGATGGAAAATAGTCCTATCCCAAATGCGTCAAAATTAAAATACCTGACAAAAGATATAGCGCCACATAGTGGTTAACGAAGGAATTGCTGAAAACTGTTTTATTTATTACTCACGCGTCACTTGCCAGACTGAAGTGAAATTTTCTGAGATTAATCACACCACAGGGATGATCATAACTGCACATCAGCTTTCGCATGATGTCACACGTGTTACCATGGACACGCCCTCCTCGCCATTCAATCCTTGATCTTTTTTACAGGATTAGGAATGACCTGGAGTCATGAAATCTTGAACATAGGTTGAAGGGACTGTAATATATAGTCCTATATGGGTGGACAACACATAACTGATAGGTAAGTGTTGCCATGGCGACATGGCGTACACTGACTCTTCACCATGGAATATCAAAACTTGCAAATTGGACAAACTTCATCAGATTTCCACCAAATTTTTGACAATGGATATGACTCCCGCCCCGAACGCATCTATGTAAAAATAATAAACAAAAGTTATAGCGCCACCTTGTGGTTAGAGCAACAGACACTTGTAAATTGGACAAACTTTGTACGATTTTCACATAATGTTGCACATTCGATATTAGTCCCACTGCAAACACGTGTATAAAAAAATAATAAACACAAGTTATAGAGCCCCCGGGTGGTTAAAGGAAGAATTGCTGAAAACTTTTTTTTATTACTCACACGGTGCTGGCCAGAATGATGTGAAATTTTCTGAGATTCATCAGACCAAAGCGATAATCATAACTGCACATCAACTTTAGCATGACGTCACACGTGTTACCAAGGACACACCCTCCTCGCCATTCAATCCGTGAGCTTATGGGGAGGGGTGGGAAGGTCCCAGAGTCACGAAATTTGGAACATACATTGACATGACTGTCATCATCCTGACATCCTAAGTCCGAGAGCGCACAGTGAAACACAGTCCTTCATTGACTTGCCCCCAGACGAGAACCGTCGATGGAGTACAATGACCCAGCAATGCACGACTGGAGACAGGCTCCTTAAAAACATGCATTGCTGGTCTCCCAAATTAGATTCAACTGGGCGAGGAGCAGAAGATGGCATACGGGAGTGGGAACAGCTGGTAGCAATAGAGAGGGGGCGTGGTCCGACCGGCAGACAGTTAGACAGCGCTCACTCCAGCGTGAGCACAAGAGGCTGCCTCCCCGCTGCTGGCCAGAAGGCAGTGGCTATGGGCACGGCAAAGCACACAGAAATACATACTAACATACATACAATGTGGCACATACCCATAGAGTGGTCAGGACTGAGTCAGGGGAAGCCAAGCCAGCTCGGCTCCTGACAGAAACAGGCCGTGAGTGGAAGATGGGTGAGTCTGGGAGTAAAAGAGGTAATGGCCCTGTCACAGAGAAAGGCAAAACGGTGTCAAAAAACATGAATAGACAACATAATAACAATATTGAAACATAAATAATAAATAGAACGATAAATGATCAGGAATCAAAACACAAAAGACACCACAAGGCTTTGAGAAAATACAGGAAAAATACATAAATAAATTGAGAGACTGAGCCCGGTAGAACCCGTACTCAGTCCTGTGACATTTGCTGCTGAGTGTGAAGCGGCTGGGATGAGAATCAGCACCTCCAAGTCCAAGTCCATGGTCCTCAGCTGGAAAAGGGCGGATTGTCCTCTCCGGATTGGGAACAAGCTACTGCCCCAAGTGAAGGAGTTTAAGTATCTTGGGGTCTCATTCACGAATGAATGCAGTGAGAGATTGACAGATGGATCAGAGCTGCATCTGCAGTGATGCGGACGTTGTACCAGTCTGTCATGGTGAAGAGGGAGCTGAGCTGAGCTCTAAAGCAAAGCTGTTGATTTACCGGTCAGTCTACGTTCCTACCCTCACTTATGGTCATGTGCTTTGGGAAATGACCGAAAGAATGAGATTGTGGATACAAGCAGCTGAAATGAGCTTTTTCCGTAGAATTTATGATCTCACCTTTCGAGATAGGGTGAGGAGCTCAGTCATCCGGGAGAGGCTTAGAGTAGAACCGCTCCTCCTCCACATTGAAAGGATCCACTTCAAGTGGTTTGGGCATCTGATCAGGATGCCAACTGGACGCCTCCCACTTGAGGTGTTTTGGGCATGACCCACTGGGAGGAGATCCTGGGGCAGACCCAGGATTTGCTAGAGAGACTATGTCTCCCAGCTGTACTGGGAACATCTTTGTACTGTATCCTCTCTGAAGAGCGGGAGAGGGAAGTCTGGGCTTCTCTGCTTGAGCTGCTGCCTCCGTGACCTGGAACACCAGAAAAGCGGTAAAAAAAATGGATGGCTGGATGGAAATTAATTGCACTGAAAGACAAAAATGAAGGCAAGTTATTTAATGATGAGGGGACGACAGTTAACACATTTCCATGTTCTAACTTGATGGCAAAGGAAGCTGGGGGGGTCACCAAACTTGTAAGACAGGGTAACTCTGGAACTACGTAACACTTGTGGTTGTGCTTTTGGTCTCAAAAAAGTCAAAGGTCAAAGTGACAGGGCCATGAGCCAGAAAAGCCACCATGGAAAAACAGTATGTCACTGATGCATATGCTTGCATTACACTGGTCAACACCAAATTTTTTGTCTAAGTTTTTTTTTTAGCTGATTTAGGGCAATTTTGATGTGCTGAATCCAAAAATCACATTGGTTTTGCTCAATCGGGTCAACTTTTTGAACTATGGCCACATGTTTTCTTACGTTTTTGTTTACATGTACGGGTACTTTCGCTTCATATGATGCAAAATTCTTTTTTATTTCTTGAAATTCTCTGAATTTTGAACAATGATGACGTAACATTCAATTTACATGTACTTACCTTTATCAATTTCTACTATTCAATTTACAGTACAACTGTACAACTGCTTATAACTTAACATAAAAACCTGACCTGATCGAGAGAAACGGATGTCATTTTCGGATTCAGCGGTGCAAAATTGTCTTAAATCAGTTGAAAAAACACAGACAACTTACAAAAAAATTATTTTTGTGATGTTGTGTTATGTATGTTGATTCTTATCGAAATAATAATTTTCAGAGCCAAAGAAGAAAGACTCAAAGTTAGCACTCAGCTTTAATCAGTGATGCAAAAAACCAACAGCCAAGCCAGAAATCTGAGTGCGGTTCTGGACTCAGACCTGAAATTTAACAGCCACAATGTACTGTAACTTTTATTTCTTGCACATTTTCTTGCACATTTTCGGTCTTATTCTATTTTAACTGTTTTTTGTTTCTCTTTACTTTTTAGTTTGCTTTTAAATTCTTATGTATTCATTTTGCATCTTCCTGTAATGCTTTAATGTTTTTATGTAAAGCACTTTGAATTGTCTTGTACACAAAATGTGCTATACAAATAAACTTGCCTTATCTTGCCTTGCCTTATCATATAAAAGTTGAGAAAGAGATGGGAGAGCTATTCAAAGAATGGGGGGGGGGGCGGTGTACGTCATAGACTATGTTTACATGGTCATGAGTAAACCGATTACAATCATCTTTCTGGAGTTACTTGATTATTCAAACTGTCATGTAAACGGAGTAATCATTGGGTGCAGCAACTAGTCTCATCTAGTCTACTCATTTATTTTCTAAAACAACTGTAGAAGTTTGGATAAATTGATATAAAAAGTATAGATAAATAGTATTTTTTTCTGGAAATTAAATGACACATGATTCAAACATTAACATTGGAAGTCAGAATAATTAAAAGTTATAGGTCACCCTAATTTCTGAACACGGATCCTTTTAAGCTCAGAGCCTATGACAATAAACAGATACATGGTCTGGCCTGCGGTGTTCCAGGCAACCCAGGACTTAGATAAGGCAAGAACAAAAGCAGTGATCACATACAACCACTGCTAGCAAAGCCAGAGCTTATCTCCAAGTGTAGATAATGGCCATCTAGTTATGCACTTTGGGATAATAACTGAATCATAAGCTGTTGTCCATTAATATTGCATTCTTGCTGCCTTATTGGCTTGTTCCCAATTTTCTGAGTGACATCAAACAAGACCGTTGCCAGTTGTCAAAAATCTCTGACCAGAATGCCATCCAGCTGAAAATAGACAGTGATAACATGAAAAATTACTTCTTCACTGAAAACCTTTCATCTGTTGTCTGGGATAGGATTTGGGAATGACTTAAGTTAGCGTGATGTTGCTAGCATATTTTATAATAGAGTTGTGTAAAGACAAAACTTGTACCTCATCTATCTTGTTACTTTAATGTGCTTGATGGAGTAAAAAAAATATCTTGTACTAGTGAATTGGATTTTTTTTTCTTTTTTGGGGGGGGGGTGGTGGAGGGTTAAATTCCCCTTTCAACCAAAAAGAATAATAAAACAGCAGAGTAAGTACATGTTGTGACTTTTGAAGTAGACCATGCTCACAGCTGTTGCACTGAGCCTGCCACGTCGTGGGTCCCACCCGTCTATTGTTGAATAAAGTTTTATCTTGTGTTGAAGACTGCTGAAAACACTGAAATGAGTTCCTAATGTGCACTTAGCTGTAACAGATGGACTGAATTCATAATATGTTTTGGACAGAGATGATTTGACTGAAAATAATGTTAAAGTGCTCTGAAGTGGTATGTAGCCAGTTTTCTTTTGCACTAAAAGTATGTTTCCAATAATAATCAGTTTAAGAAGCCTCTTGGTACAGTGCTTTAGTGCCACAATGGTGTGATGCTTTTAAGCATCTTAGAATAAGCTTTTGGACACTACAGTTGGATGACATTTCAGGTTGTATTAATAATAATGCATTGGATTTATACTGCATCCGGAAAGTATTCACAGCGCTTCACTTTTTCCATATTTTGTTATGTTACAGCCTTATTCCAAAAGGAATTAAATTCATTTTTTCCTTAAAATTCTACACACAATACCCCATATAATGACAATGTGAAAAAAGTTTTTTTGGGATTTTTGCAAATTTATTAAAAATAAAAAATTAAGAAATCACATGAACATAAGTATTCACAACCTTTGCTCAGTACTTTGTTGATGCACCTTTGGAAGCAGTTTCAGCCTCAAGATTTTTTGAATATGATGCCACAAGCTTGGCACACCTATCTTTGGGCAGTTTTGCCCATTCCTCTTTGCAGCCCTTCTGAAGCTCCATCAGGTTGGATGGGAAGCGTTGGTGCACAGCCATTTTCAGATCTCTCTAGAGATGTTCAATTGGATTCAAGTCTGGGCTCTGGCTGAGCCACTCAAGGACATTCACAGAGTTGTCCTGAAGCCACTCCTTCGATATCTTGGCTGTGCACTTAGGGTTGTTGTCCTGCTGAAAGATGAACCATCACCCCAGTCTGAGGTCAAGAGCACTCCGGAGCAGGTTTTGATTCAGGAT